>JANHFP010006873.1:90158-105793 GCA_032468135.1 Calamaria suluensis
ATATATGGAAGGAATATGAAGTTGGTCTCTCTTCAAACTAAAATAAACAAATTACAACAGGATACATAAATAAAAAACTAATTTTAATGACATGCTAAAATACATGCCAACCTTTAAATTCAGCCATAAGCAAGTAGTTCGTTTTCTTCTGCTAAGGCTGCAAATTTAGTTAGAATATTCATTTCAAATGAGTTTAACGTGATTTTGTTCCATGTAAACAGGCCCGGGACATTGTAATTAGATTTAATATGTTCAAGTCCAAACCACAAATGAACTAACAAAGAATGAAAGTATGAAAATTGTGAATTCCTTTCTATATTTTAATGATGTTGAAACAATCTGTTTTATTTCTTTAATATGTGTGTGTGAGAGACAAGAAATCTTAGGAGTTATTTATTGAGCAGTATATATTTTCAAAGCAGGCCCAAATCTTTTATATGTAATTAAAATAAATTTGAAGATTATTTATATCAATAAAGATGTACTAAAATGTGCAATATAGTTTCAATTATGGTACATTTTTATATGCTTTTAAATAACCGCATGTGACAGGTAGCTGCCTCTCTAGTCAGAAGATTGAGCTACAGTTATTACTATGTTCCTGTCATTAAAGTCTTTTCCAGAAGAATTAAAAAAAATAACTGAAACAATTCCTAAACATATAATCATAAAATGGTTTGATACAAATTGGTTCAATAAAAATAATGTATTGTAAGGCCATGATTTGTGATAGTTCAATTCCTTAATACAGAAATTCATATTCAGATATTCAATGAATAACTGGGGAAATGGAAAACACCATTAAAGAAAAAGTCAAGCTCTCAAGAAATTTACTTACTGCCGCACGACGGACATAAACAGGATGTGAAAGATGTACATTATTCAACAGGAACAAAATTGAATCCAATGTATAATACTCCCTTGGCTGGCCTTCTTTTCCTGTCCTGTACAGAGTAAAATGAAAATTGGTTTAGAAAACTGCTATAAATATAAATATACCATCTATGTTTCTGACCATAAAAAAAGAAATATGAATAAACGACTATCACTACTAGTCCATATTGAATTTCTTCAGTTCAAAAATGAAGGAGAATAATCCTTATGATTTTACTCAAAGGATAAGTATATTTTCTTGTAATTTCTCCTTTTTCAATAAACACAAGACCTCTTCCAACTTTAATTTAATGAGACAAGGGCCTTAGTAATTCCTCTTCTTTATTGGATAAAATGGCTAATTATAGTTCAAGTATCTAGGGGTTTGCAACCCTTCAATTTGGGAGCCAAAGTTAGTGGCTCCCACTAGCTTTGGTAAGCTAGTGTCCATTTTAAATGTCAATAAAATCTAAATCAGATTATTATTATTAAATGAATTTGCCTCCTACCTTGAGGTTCTGGGCAGCTAAATATTACTATTTTTGTAGCAAGCTACATGCCTCCATTGTTATATTGCATACAGAACACTTACATTATGATATTCATAATATCCTGCTACATTAAAGTATTATTTCCAATTAGATTTGAAAAACGTCCCTAAAAATGGCTTCAAAAATTGCTTATCACTTATACAGCTAAGTAATAAAACAGATTAAATACAATTAATTAATATAACAAGACCAGGTATCAATAAATATTGACTAGATCTGTTCTTTGATGAGACAATTCTCCACAGTTGTTTAGGAACTCAAAAACGTATTGTTCAAATGAATTTGACTGGTTTTTCTTAAAACAGAATTTCAAATATTTATTACATTAACTTAAATTAGTTTACATTTGCTAAAACAAAATTAAAAATAAACTGTATTAAAACATATCAGTGCTATTCTATTATTATGTAGTTTGAAAGACTGAATTTTTAAATTATTTCAAAATCAATACAATGAAAATAAAATATTATGAGTTACCAAATAAGGAACAAAAATACATAAAGTAACCAATTGTTTCTGCTCAGTCCACTGTACGGGTGTAAACTTGTGGCGTCATATGGCCATCGTGATGTTTCATGATATTTTTTCCCTTTGTGGAGCTGGTGTGGCCTGTGTATGACACATCCAGCATGTGGGCCACCAGTTTGACATCCTGGTCTATAGTAATATTTATTCATTGACCATTCAAAGTTATAACAGCAGTGTTACAGTTGTTGCAGTATTTCTGACATCATATGACTGTGTTTTGAGTGCTTGGCAGCTGGATGACATTAATGAAAGTTGAAGCACCCTGTGGGTTACACCCTTTGGAACTTTTAACTGCCAGCTTGTGTCAAGTAAAGTCAAATAAGAAGGCAAAATACATTTGCAAATGGCAATCAAATGACATCATGTTTTACAACTGTGCAGAATTTGCCTAACAACTGCAATTAGAACTTTTGAAGCTCTTGTAAAAAAATCAGTGAAAATATGTGATGTTATACTTTATAGCCATGTCACTTAGTAATGGAGCTGCCAGTCCCAATCAACATTGTTGATTGAGAAGTATTTTTAGAGCAGGCAATCTGTCTTTCTGGTCCATCAAACAATATCATCTAGGAGTTGTGCATTCTCTCTGAGCCTTTCTGCCCCATGGAAAAGCATTTGTCTGGAGATCTGGATGACTTCAATCCAGTAGTAAAATCCACTTCTCTTCGCTATCAGTTTGATAATGGGAGTGCATGCAAAAATGGAACGTAATGATCTCCCAGCAGATGGATGGAGCCTCCCACCACCGGTGCTACTGGTTCACATGAGCTGGATAAATCTGGCTGGATTTCACTGCTGTTTCAACCCTAGTCATCTTTTGGAAGGCTCTGAACGATGCTTTTCCAGGCATTTGGCTCAGGCAGGTAGGTAAGTTCTGCTATTGACATGGTATTTTTGATTGGGAGATTGCTTTAAAAAATTGGGTATCATGGGCTGTGTCCAGATGCTATAATTGTTTTAATCCCTGTATACCACTCAGAATCACTAATATGTGATTGGCAGCCCTATGAATTAGCAAGCAAAAAAGAAGCAAAACAGGGATAAACTGGATTTTGGTTCAGAGAAAACACTGAATACATTTAAAGCAATCATAATGAGAAAGGGATGTAAGACTTTTTGAAAGTTAAGACAAAACAGAAAAGTATCTCAATTCATTGTGGATAAGACTCTAACCCAGAGGTTCCCAAACTTGACAGCTTTAAGACTTGTGGTCTTCAACTTCCAGAATTCTCCAGCCAGCAGAGCTTCTGGTAGTTGAAGTCCACAAGCCTTAAAGCTGCCAAATTTAGGAACCTCTGCTCTAACCTGTCTTCCACCAGCTTCAAAAATCATATTATTTCAAGGTTTTTGGGTTTTTTTTGTGGGGGGTACACTTACAGGATTGAAAAAAATAACATTTTTGCCTTGAGTGTGTTCAGTTTGGATTTTTGAGTGGTACCCTGTTTCCCCCCAAATCCCCTGATAATAAGCCCAATCGGGCTTTTGAACGCATGGAAATAAGGTCAAGTGTTTATTTAAGGAATCCAAATCAAGTCTAATCTAGACTCTTCACTAGCACAGAAACAAATGCAACAAACTTTTTATTTATCTATGGCTTTAGCATACATTAATGACTGCTTAATTATTTACAGGCTGTGGGGAACCAAGGTTTAACTATAAATTTATTATGTATAAAAGTTTTATTTTTCCTCAGAACCATTAGCACGATTGTCTATAAACATCTGAGTGTACATTCAACTAAAAAAGAACAACTTCTGCTGAAAAGTTCTTTTTGGGTGGCATCAATAACTCTTACTATATCCAACACTGGATCACTTCAAGATTAACTTCAAGAAAAAGCTTGTGGTTTTGTTTTTGTATGTTTTTCAATTTTTACATTTGATTGTTTAAAAAAATGCAGACAGAATTTTTAAAGTAATATACAGCAATAACATTTGCAAATATAAGTACAGGTTCAAAATCCGAATGTATACTAGGTTGTGTCAACATTTTATTGGCTAATCTTAATTTCTTCTAAATTTACCATGACTTAAATTATATTCATTTCAAATGACTCAAATTAACTAAACACAAGCAAAAGAATTTGTCTTCAAAACATTAAATTAGCTGATTATTTAGGAAGGTTTACAGCTTCAAAGACTGTTCATGGTTGAGAAAGGGTACTGAGTAACAATCTTTTAATTTTATCTTTTAATTAATCTAAATAACCTACAGTTTTCGCAGCATACAGCAAAAAACAAATATTTTCTTTCATTGTAAGCTCTGAGTTATTTTATAAGTTCATCAAGTGGAAAAGAAGCACATATGACAAAGATATCAATGATTGTAATAAAAATAAAATGAACACAAGTCCAATTATAATAAATCTATTACTTATTAGGAAAGCTCATCAATTAATACATCTATCTCTCCATTTACTTTAAGAACAAAAGGGATTTAAAATGCATTGAAACATGCTGCAAACACCAAATGGTAAAATGCCAGAATGAACGCTGAAGATATTTTAATTCAAAAATCTTGGTCAATCATGAATGCATTAGGCTGCCTAGGTTAAAACTTCGTATCCCAGACTAACTGTTGCAAGGGTTTTTTTAATGTTTCATTTTTTAAAGGAAAGACAAGTAACAAATACATTTGCTTATATAAAGAGCAGCAGGCATATTTTGGTCAATCTCACAAGAGACCAGAGATATAGGAAGTATCATTGTAACTATATTACAAGTGTAAAGGACTATGAGTTAGCAGAAACTTCTAGTGAGCAAAGTCAAAACTGTAAATCTCCTAAATGCAATGTCTATTAGAGGAGATCAAGAGACTTTATATCTAGTTATCTACAACAAAAATAACAGTGAAAAGGCATGTTTGAACAATAGAACTGTAAAAACATAGAAAAAATGTGGGTTTCAAGTGCAGGGATTTATTAAAGGAGAACAAATCAATTATAAGTAAGCTGACTTAATTTTTCATATATATGTACAAATTAGTACCCTGAAATCTGAGCAACATAAAGCTCATAAACAAGTTATTTTAACACAAAAAGGGTGATTACTCAACTATATTTCTTTAGAGAAGATATTCACTATAGAAAACATACTATTTGTTTTAAATTTAAAGTAAAAGGACTAAAATTAAATTGTTTTTGACAGAGTTTCCTCAGCTATTGCTTTTATAGTATTGCTTCTAACTCAGGATAAGTAGTTATGTTAGAGAAACTAAACATTCTTATCTGCGGAATTCATGATCTAAAGCAGGAGTCTCCAACCTTGGCACTGTATCACTTGTGGACTTCAACTCCCATAAAGTTGCCAAGGTTGGAGACCCCTGACCTAAAGAACAGAAAGTGTAGTTATCAAGCCAAGGACACAGATCAACTAATGCTGTGAAAAATATAATCACAAAGATAAATTCATGGAGAGAAGGTATTTGAGAATACAGAAAAAAGACAGTGCCTGTATGAGATACACACATTATAGACCAGGAGCTCCTTGCAGTCATGTAAATCACAAACATGCCTACTAATACAGAGATGCCTGTATTATCATATATAAACTGAGGTCTTTAAGGCGTTGCCATGAACTCTTGAAAAATTCCTGTCTGAAGGTTCCTGACTCTTTCTGGATACCTTTGCATAACTCCTTTGGATTTAAAGAGTTGGATCTGTATTTTTAGGCTTTTTCAAATTTGGGATTCATAATTTTATAATTAGTTACTTATAATATTCTACTTTCAACATTAAATCACAAAATAAATTGAAGGTATAATAGAGGCAAGATATTAAATTCCCAGAGCTTACTGAAAGCAAACAAATCATGAAACAGATGCATGTAAAAGTTTGTAAAGCACTCAAATATACAACTGCTGTCCTTTTAAGAAAAATATGTAATATGTTCTAAAGATTTTAGAAATACTAGATCTTTTTTACGAAGATGGAAGTTTCCAGAAATCACAATCCTGCTGATACATTAATGAAAAATGTTGTTAATTGTTCTAAAAAGGAAAAAAGGTATAATACCTTGCTCTTGGGTCTCAGAGAGAGCCCTAGTTGACTATCAGCAAGAGACAGATAAGCTTTAGCTGAATCTATCAAACCTTTACAAATTGTCACTAATGTTCAAATTATGAAAACAAAGAAGTTTAAGTGTCACGTTTACTGGTTGTATTAAACCAAAGTGATATTTCCTTCTACAAACAGTACTACATTAAGTTCTTAATGGCCTGATGGCACAGTCCTTTTAAAATGAATATAACAAGTTCAGATCATCCCAATTGTTTCTTATCCAGATCACTTCTTAAAAGTTGTATCAACAAAAATATATTATGGTTTGTATTCTACCATATAGTCCGCTCTTTCAAAGGTTCCATAAAAGTAATGGGAGCTTAAAAAGAAACGTATATCAGTTGCTGTTTTCCCCCCCTCCCAGATCCTCATCAATATGTTCAAGAGGGTGGTAGGGAGGGGATAGCCATTACTATCACAATCCACAGAGAGAGAAACCCACAAGAACCCAATTTAACCCACTATGGCAAGCAACATGTTCATTCAAGCTCTGAACTCTTGGCATCTTTAACACTCTGCTAGTGACACAAAACTCCCAGGTAGTCAAGAATATACAAACATCTTTCCCAAGTTGACTAGATTTACTTCCAAATTGAAGCCCACAAAGCAGGATGCTAACTTTTCTCTGCTCCATGGACCCTACCCAAAACGAGACGATTTCCATCCTAACGATCTGTGTGACACTTTAACACCACCAAGCAAAGTCACACACTGTCTTTTGTGACCAGGCTTTATAGAGTTTCCTCCCCAACCCCCTCACCCATTCCCCCTCACCCATTCCTGTCTTCCAAGCCAGGGGTCTCCAATCTTGGCAACTTTCAGACTTGTGGACTTCAACTCCCAGAATTCCTCAGTCAGCAAGTCTGAAAGTTGCCAAGGTTGGAGACCCCCTGTATCCAAGCACTTATGCACGAAGGTTGTTGCAACTCCACATCCCGTTTCGGGGAGCTACTTCCTAGTTAACCTGGAGGCATGGCAGGTGCGGCCGCCTTCGCCTTTAAGAAAGAGACCACCGTAAAGGCGCCGAAAGAAGTCAGAGGCAGCATCTACTTGTGATGCCTATTGGCCGGCAAACCACAACCTCCCACGTCCTGAGCCCCCTGAGGCGACACAGCGTTTAATCGCGGCTGGCTTAAAGTAAACCCTCCCCGTCTCCAGGAAGCATCAGCTGGGCAGGATAAAAAGCTTCCCGGTCGGATCCTGCAGGAGGGCATCGCTGCTTCCCATTCGGAGCCTCTCCCCACTCCCCCACAAACACACAGAGCGGGCGAAGCTTCCGACGGACTCACCCCCAGATGACATAGTTGGTCTTGACGTTCTTGGGCCAGGAGAACTCGCCGAAGATCACCTCGTCGCCTTTCACCACGATCTCCTTCTTCTGCGTGTTGTACTGGCGCAGCACGCTCAGGACGTCCGCCATCGCCTCAGTCTCGGCTTCGCTCGCTGGCCTCGAGACCCCGGAGAGACCCGCCCGCCTCTCAGTGACTTCCCTCGCGCCGCCTCCTGGTCGCTGCGCCCTTCCCCCCTCCTCTCGCTCTTTCGCCGCGACAGCCGCCTCGCCGCCTGACTGTCAGGCAACGCAAACCGACCGACCGATCGACTAACCGATCAAACGACGGACCAACCAACTCAAGCCGCCGCCGCCGCTATCGCACGCGCAGAAGGAAGAATAGTCGGAAGGACCCCTTGCAGTCCGCCTACGTCTGCGCCTGCGCTCAGATGAGGAGATGAGAGGAAGAAAAAACAACACTCCTTGACCCCGCCCACGACTGGATAGGAAACACCGAGAAACGGGAGAGCTGTCTCTTTCAGCACTGCGTCCCGCCTCCCCTTCTGGCTCTCTTCAACCGCTCACCGTCGGACCCGGCGTGATTGACGTGAGGAAGAGCCTGTCGCAACGCTCGAAGGGAGAAGTTGGCGTCTCAAAGGAAGGAGAAAACGAACAGGCAATGGAGTAGTTAGACCCTGGGTTGTTGAGGGCCCTTGGAAGAGAAGTAGACCTCTCTTCCGGAGGCGGAGCCTCTGAGGGCCGGTTGTTCTCATAAGGCTGATGGCTTTGAGGCTGCTGCAGAAGCTTTGGGTACTCAGGTTAGTTAGACGTGGGGAAGGATGTGCGCGAAACAAAAGGAGGCTTTGGCTTCTGGTTTGGCTTGTTGGGACGCTGTAGATTCTCATTTGTTCTTTTTTGTGAGCGAAGGCAGTTTGTCGGAGATTTATTTAGCGGTTTCTATTTTTGTAACGTTCACCTTGGGTTATCCTGGAAGGTTTGCTCTTGGTCACCTTACAACTGACGTTTTATGGGTGTTTATTCGTGAATAAATAAAACCTGGGCTGTATGCAAGTGAATATATTCGGCCAGGATTTAGCTTTGAACCTCTAGGGCACTTTCTATCCTGCATTGAAGTCTTAAGACGTTCAATGGAGTTGCTCAACCACTGATATTGCAATTACTTTTGGGGATGATCCTATATTGAAATCCTTCCCAGAAAGATGCTTTTGAGGGGAGGAAACCTTATCTTTCAGAATATCCTGGCTGCGGAGATGTCCTCATAATGTTTAGCTTCCTGGGCTTCACATTTTTATGCTTGAGTCCTAAGATAGGGCTGCTGCTCTGGAAGTGTGGCTTTCGGACTGGCTTTGGTGATGAGTCTCTCTGAATTTTATGATCTATAGTGCTGTATTTTACTTGAATTTATGAGTTAACCGTTTTTAGGGTCTAGCTGCAGATCTCTGTTTTATCATAAAATACTTTATGTCTGTTTGGTATTCAGCTTTTAGGGTTAGAACTGCCTATGTGTTAAAATGTATAGGCTATGTGTCTACTGCGTACTTCACTGTAATCTAATTTAATTGATATTTCTTTAGTTCTATAGAATCCTTGGTTTTTGAGCACAATATAGCTAATCCTCAACTTGAAATATTCACTTCGTGACAGTTTGAAGTTCCAACAGCATCAAAAAAAGGTGACTTACGATCGTTTCTCACACTTGCAACTTGCATGGTCACATGATCAGAATTTGGACACTTGGCAACTGGAATGTATTTATGATTGCAGTGATTATGTGATCACTTTTGGTCACCTTCTGACAAATAAAGCCAAATTTTCTTAACTGTGTTACTAGTTTAACAACCAAAGTGATTCACTTATCAACTGTGGCAAGGACAATTGTAAAATGGGGCAAAATCCACTTAACTGTCTTGCTTAGCCACAGAAATTTTGGGCTCAATTATGGTCATCAGTTGAGGACTACCTATATGAAGAATGGTGACAATTTTAGAAGCAGTGAAGTTTACTTTTATTTATTTATTTATTTATTGTTTCGATTTTTATACCGCCCCTCTCCATGTAGACTCGGGGCAGTGTACAGTCAGTATAGAATTATTTAAAACCATACAAAATATAAATATTTAAAATACCATTAAATTTCATTTACTCCCTTCTGGCTACATTAATTTATCTATTTTCCTTTAGTTTACTGATTAAATTCTATTTTAATTTTCATGGAAGTGGAAAACAACAAAAAATTAGCCGTATATATAAACATTTGCATGTACTCTAAATCTGGAAATGTTAATATACAGTTCAGATTTTTTTTATTTGGTGCTAATGTTGCGAAGCTGAATAGTTCTGGAAAATGTTTTACATCAGACTAAAACATTTTAAAAACTGGATTTTCTTTATAACCTGCAATATTATTGAATTTTATTAAACTATAACTTCCCATGTGGTATGCTGATTTGATTTGTATTTGTTAACTGCTACAAAGATATTATTCTTACTAAACAAGATTTTGATTGCCTCTGTGGAAGAAAGACTATATGTTATATCTTAAAAGAAAATCCATTAGGATAATTCAACTGGGAAAGTTTCTAGATTACAGTGTTTATGTGAATTTGTATCACATCCAAAAATTGTGGGTTTTTTTACATGATGTATAATTTAAGCATTATAGGAATTTTTAAATCAGAATTACTTTTAGTTGTATAGATAATATATATTGTAATTTATTATAATTTATGATCTCTATTATTTTAACTACAATTCCTGGCATTTATGCCCTTTTCTTTGTAAAGCTTTATGGTGATATGTAGTTTTTTAAAGATTATATTATATAATCAACCATTTATATCTATTCTAACTCCAGTAATGAAATTAAAAACTTTTTCGGTAATACATCTAAATCTATATGCCTTGCACTATCACTTTTTATCACTCTTTTCTTTCTTTTACTTTTTTTCTTTAAAATCTTTAGTAAATGTATATTTTTAAAAGGCTACAACATAATAATTCTTAATTTGGCCTTACTCCTGTTAATCTAAGACTTTAATCAAAATTAGCTTTTGTATATGCCCAAAAAAATTCTGCCACTTAGCTGGTTACTTTTATGAAATTTACAATGTAACTGCTTGTAAGGCTGCTTTTTAAATACAGGATTGTATTATAAGCAGTCTGTAATATTCATTGCCTTTTTTTTTCTTCTTTAGAATGGGGAACAATGCATCTACTGCTACAGCGATATCTAATACTGCTATAGCAAACCAAATAACAGTGAGTAAATGTGGTTGGTCTAAATGCTGATTCTTGTGGGGCATGGCCTTTATTTTTTCTAAAGTATAAAATGTAATTCTGAATTGTGTTTTGGAAGTCAAACATATTGTTATAACTAAGAGGTCCCCCCAAAATTGTCCCAACTGTTGGTGTTTCAGTTTTTCACTCTTTCCTGTTTCAAAACAGCAGGAAATTGTACTGTCTGTTTTTGTGTTTTTTTAACAGTCATAATTAACCCCACTCCATTCCAGGGCAGCATGGAGGATTTGAGCCACATATGGTTCTAAAACAGCCGTCCATTCTGCAACAACACCTTTCAACAGTACTGGAAGTGTGTCTAGTAAAGTAATTCAATCTATCTAAAAAAATTGTTTTATTTGTATCAAGAAGCCTTTGGACTCAAACATCTAGCAGAAATACAATAGATTGTAACAATTTTAATTGGGAAAGTTACCAATCCTATTTAAATTAAATAATGAAACTCTGAATGAAAAGTGGAAAGCTATGTTGGCAATACAATAGTACTTTGCCCATGCCCTCCCTGTTGAATGAAAACATGCTAGCTGATTCATTTGTTAGTATAGGCTGAACTAGAACATTTTAATTATTTGAGCTTTTGTGTGTGTGTAACACTGAAGGCTATAATTACATATTTTTCTTTAACACACAAGTATGTAGAATCTGTTTCCTTCAGAAGTTGCTTTTTATCCATTATACAAACATATTTAAAGCCAGACATGTTTTTTTTAATAAGTTACAATTGTCTGGATTCAAATAAAATCCTAAACACTGAAAGTTGATTTGGATTTTGAATTAACTTTGAATCGAGCCACTAATTCTTCCAGTTTCCCTTATGCATACTTCTGATCATCCCATGTTTTTATTTCAACCCATAGGATGCTATATCAGATAATTGTGTTGTGATCTTCTCAAAAAGCACTTGTTCCTACTGCAACATGGCAAAGACACTATTTCAAGAAATGAATGTGAATTATAAAGCCATAGAACTTGATAGATATGAAAATGGAAGTCAGTTTCAGGATATCCTTCATCAAATGACAGGCAGCCGGACAGTGAGTACTATTTTTTTCCCCATATTTTGGAACAACTTCCACTTTTAGTTTGGGTGAGAGGACAAAGCCTGCAAAGCATCCTGTGGTTTTCTACATTTTCTAATTCTGGACAAACTCTACTCCATCTACTCTAAGAGAAATCAGCAAGTGCAACTGGAATAGTTCAGAGTTAGCCCAGAATTTTAGTAAATTTTACCTTACCATGTCATTCAGAGTGGTTCATAATGTAATAGCTACTATTCTAATATATTTTTTAAAAAATATGCAATGCATACATTTATGCAAGCTTGCAATAGCTGTTGTCTTGAACAAATTAATGGGATGTGATAATAAGAGAATATAACTTTATGTTCTACTTCTAGCATTTAAGATATTGTATATGACTGGGCACTCTGAGAAATAAATATATTTACTGAAGAGAGATTTTTGTCTGATAAAAATTGCTTTGGTCCTGTTTTTACCAGATATTAAAATCAGTGCTATGTGTTTAGTTGTTTACATTTAAACAGGATTTCATTATGAATCTAGCATATGAGTGCAGCATTTTGATGTTTTAGCAGAGTGTTTTTTTCTTTAAATAAGACTACAATCTCTAGCCTTGTAAAAACTAGGGAGGCGTTGTTGTCATTGTTTTCAGAATGAATTTTTTTTTGCTTTGATATGCCATTGTTCATCTTATTTGTTTGGCTCATAGCTCAGTCTGAATTTGAATCAACTTTGTGAATTTAATCTTTCAATTTTAGATCATTGTTCAATGCTATTTTTAAATAAAAAATAAAGTGCTAAATTGAAAAAAAAAGTTCTCTATTTGGTATTTTGCTTGCATTCCAAAGGGCATCTGGATAAAAAGAATGCTCACTGCTAGCATTTGATTGGATTGTATAAGATGCTGTCCTTGGATGTTGAAGGAAAGCCTTACTTCTATCACTATCTTCTTGCAGGTCTCAAGGTTTTTTACAGAGTCTGATCCCTCCAATTTTTCTATCTCCCTTGATTAATGAATCCCTTGATTCCTTAATTGCATAAGCATTGTGCTATAATGTAAATCATCCATGTTTGAACAATGTGCTTATAACATTCATTTCTTTATTCTCAACAGGTTCCCAGAATATTTATCAATGGAAACTTTGTCGGAGGTGCTACAGATACTCAGCAACTTCACAGGGAGGGTAAACTCCTTCCATTAGTTTACCAATGCCAGATCCAAAGAGAGAGAAGCTCAGTACATTCATATGGTTTTCCTTGATTTTTTAAATAAAACATGAGTGTTTTTAATTTATAAACCTAGATTTCACTTTACCAACCTTCCTGTACAAAAATGCTTCAGCAACTTTGAATTGTCCCCAAAAATATTGGTTTTTAAATATGCAGGTTGCAATCAACCAGGGGTTCCTGGTAGAAAACTTAGCCACACAAATAAACCATGTCACATTAAGTCAATTCTGGAAACTAAGTCTTAAGAGCTATGCCACCTGCAAAGTATTGCTGTACAGCAATACTCCTAGGATGATTTTGGCATACCTATGAGCACCTGCACAATAATCAGCTGCCGTCCATGATAATTTGATTATTGTTTGCTGTTTCTGCAACTCTGTACTAAACTTTATAGCTATATTGCCTGTGCATGGTGCTTTTCTCTCAAGAAATTAGGCATTGTCAAGTTGGTATATCAAACAGAAAAAAAGAGACTTGGACAACACAAAATCAGCAGATGGAGTTCTGGAACTAAGATATTGAGAGCAGATAAAGCAATTATTGGCAAGGGAGAAGCTGAATTCAGCTTAATTCTTCTCTTGTCTTCGACATATCTCTTCCTTATCATTTGCTTATGTTCACTTTGGAGCTAGAACTTCTGATTATCCCCAGCACATGAATCTTTATGCAGTCAAATACAAAGAAGGCCTCTGCCTCTTTTTAAAGTTATAGAAAAGGAATGCCAGCACATTAGCAAAAAGTAGCTCTGGAGAAAGCAGAGAATATAGGTTGAAGAAGCAATTTTGGATAAAATGTACAGACTAGTTCTACTTCGTTTGAACCTACATGTATACAACTATTGTTTTCACTGTCAACTTTGCTAGTCTTTGTGCTTAGCAAGTACGGTTCTGTAAAATCTGTGTTCGTTCTCAGTAGAGGCACCACCACTCTCCTTTTCCCAGTTTAAATATGTCCAAGCCAATCTATCCGTGCCCGATTCATATTGCAGTTTATTTAGGCAGTGTGTCAGAATCGCCCTTTAATGACACATAACATGAAGGACTTTTGGAATTAGGTATCTAATTCTAATTAGGTAAAAAGGACCTCATCAGCTATATGTAGCAGATGCTAGTAAATTGATTTACAGGGGGTGAATATTTTCAAAAATGCTCTTGTCCTAAGTGACCACAATTTTTGTGAGATAAAAATGTATATGTCTAGATTGCTAGAGATACATTTCATTATCAAAGCTTCTTGAAAATGCAACCTCTTTGAAGCTTGCAATTGGATTGATGTTTATGAAATAGTATTTTATGGGTATGACAAAAAACGTAACTTAATGTTTTTTCTCTTCATGTAATATATTTGCATTAAACAGTACCAAATATTTATCACAATTTTACATTCATGTTTTATGATTAACTGCATTATAAGTTGCATGCTCATGTTATAAAGAACCAGAATGTTTTTTTTTCACTTTTCAGTCAAATATTGTGTCCTAAAACAGTTTTACAATTTTTTTTAAAAAATTAAACATGAAAAAATATAAGAGATAGTACTGTAATGGCCAAATTAACTGTTTTAATTAAAGAGAATAATACTTGTAACTTTTTTTCTATCTGGAAGCACTGGATTTTGTGTTGACATAAAAAGTCTTTTTGGGGAAAATACTGATTAGACATGTTTTTTTAATAGAAATAACTAGTATATGCTGAGTATGTAAAGTAAAAACTTGACGCTGTAATGTTACATTCATTCTACTTTGTAATATAAGGGATCAGAGATAGAATGCTCACTGAGACCAATCAATTTATATATATCCCCAAAGCCATTAAATGCTTAAGAACTTAAGCAAATGCAAAGAACAAAAGCATCCATGTGAAATTGAAGCACACATCCAGCATTCAGTTCCAGCTCACCTTTTTAACCGCATATTGCACCAGTACATAATGATTGTGGCATTAATAAAGGTAATTCAAATGATGAGGTACATGGAATTTATTTTGCAATTGTTCTACAAAGCATAAAACATTTAGGAACATTTTATTTACACTTTTATCTGAAAACAGTCATTTATTCAGAACAATGGTAACCAACAAACCCCCTCTTCTCTAATGATGTTTATTAATAGAGATAGTTTTCTTAGTTAAAGACTTGTTATTCTTTAAATGATAATCCAAGGCTGTTTATTTTAAAGTAGAAATAACACATCAAATATTTAATGTATAACATTTTTGCAGTAAAGGCATTATTTTGCTTTTTTAAAAAATATGTAATTATGAGCTTCAGAAAGAACATGATTCTAATGAGAACAAACATTGAATCCTTTTTCATTTGATAATGTTTTCCATACGGTCACTCATTAACATTCTTGATACTCAAGGGTAAAAACATTAGAAGTGAAAGAGTAAAAGAATATTGTGATCTGGACCAAAATATAATCTGGTAGTTCAAATAATCCTTTAATTGACAAATTATTATCAGGGCTGTACTGTATCTAGGTCACATTTGCTCCCACAAATTACCTGCTTTTGCCCTTTGGAGTAATAAACAGCATCTTACAACTGGTTATACAAGCCAAACACTGAAATGTATTTCCATGTACAAGTTTAAAGAAGGAAGTTAACTGACTGAATAAAAAGAACATGAATTTTATTTAAAAAGCTATAGCGTATCTTTAATAAGTTTTGCAAAATTCTTTGTAATCCTGTTAAGTAATTGTTTATCAATTACACAAGTCAAAATATCCATTCTAACTTTAAAATTGTATGTTTCACAATATTTCTGCTTCAACATTTCTTCGAAAACTC
>JANHFP010006873.1:105893-119293 GCA_032468135.1 Calamaria suluensis
ACTCCACGCAAAGCACCCAGCACTCAAAACTCTGAGGGAAACCTTCCACCCTTCTCCAAAGTCCTTAGCGCAGCGCTTTCAAACAGAGGGAGAAGGGGAGGAGGAAACTCCACGCAAAGCACCCAGCCCTCAAAGCATTGCGGGAAAGCCTTCCAGCCTTCTCCAAAGTCCTTAGCACAGCGCTTTACAATGGAGGGGGAAGGGGAGGGGGAAGCTCCGCCCCAAAGCACCCATCGCTTCAAATCACTGTCCTAAAGGTTTTCTGAAGCAGTTGGTGCTTTGTAGCGGAGCTTCTACCATTTTAGTTCACCATTTGCTTCAGAATATTTTTTTTCTTGTTTTCCTCCTCTAAAAAGAATGTGCGTCTTATGGTCCGGTGTGTCTTATAGTCCGAAAAATACGGTAGATGGAATGGTCTCTGCCATTGAAGTAATAACACATACAAATGGGCTCCTTTCCTCTCCAATTCTGCTCTGGATAGTTGTGGAACTGTCTAAAGCTAATCTTGGGTATATTCAAAAGGGGCAGAAAGAAGGGGAAATTCATATCATATTGGCTATAACCTGAAAAAGTATTTCACTGTAATTAAAATCTGTAATCACACCCATTTTAGCATAATGGATTCAGTTTTGAAGCATGCAAATATTTTTAAAGTCCCACTTCAGCTTGCACTTTTTCATAGTGCCTCATTAAAAGCAAGGAGGCTTTTCTGTCCTTCCAATACACAGAGAAACTCTTTTATTTCATATTACTAACTTCTATTGCCAAGAGTGATTTAAATAGTGGATTATTTATCCATGGATACATGCACGTTAACCCTTCCTCCCCCCTCCCCCCCCCACAACACCTTGGCCTCTTCTCTCTTTCAGTAAAGATGTTCTGTTCAAACCTAACAAACACCACTTTCCTCTTTAACTCCTACTGCCACCGTTTAACAGTATCGCCTAATCTGCACTAAAACAGAAATAATATTATGGGAACTAATATTATGGATAGAAGAGAAAATGAAGTCATCTATCTGTTATTGATATATCTCTAGATTTAATTCAATGCAGAGCACAGAAAAGAATGAAAAAGGTTAGGATAAGGGAATAAAATTAACATCTCATTTATTATAGTCCCTATTCTATTACTATTACTTATTCCACCACTTCTTCTGCAATATGGTTCAGAAAAAAACCGAATTTCATTTTAATAGTAAAACAAGCATATCTGTACAAAAAGCTAAAGCCTACAATTTACTACCTTTATAACAATTTGCTATCACAACACTTGCTTGTTGAAAAAGTAATTTAAAGTAGATTGAACAAATTCAGAGTGAACCTATTTTAGCAGACAAGTCAGCATTATTCAGTGGCATATAATCAATTTTTTTTTTAAAAAAAACACAAATGTATAAAAGATAAAGCATTTTTTTAAACATTAGAACCCAAATATGTTACTTCTAGTTATACATGTATATATTCATTCATGAGGAAAATAAATCAGAATGAAAAACCTTTGGATCTTAGGCAAAGATTTGAAGAAAAGCTTCGATTTCTGTATTTCCTAAAAAAAAAAAAATAAGGTAGCTGTCCAATTCTCCTGGGTCAGGAGGCCAACAGATTTTTGTAATGGAAGAAAAGTCATAAAAGTCATTTAAAATATGGAAGAAAATATGTTGTACATCCAACATTGCAGATAAAAATACTTTTGCAGGACTTATCTTTATATTGGTCCTGGAGCCTTAAACTAAATTCATGCATCCAGTTATAAGTTTACCACAAATCTATGTAAATTATACATTTTGATTTTTTAAATGTCATTATTCTAGTATTGGCATTTCTCCATAAAGTAACTATAAACAGCACAACTATATATAAAGAGGTTAGCAATAGCACTTAGACTTATATACCGCTTCACAGTGTTTTACAGCCCTCTCCAAGTGGTTTACAGAGTAAGCACATTGCCCCCAACAATCTGGGTCCTCATTTTACCGACCTCAGAAGGATGGAAGGCTGAGTCAACCTTGAGCCAATGAGACTTGAAACGCTGAACTGCTGGCAGGCAGCAGAATTAGCTTGCAATATTGCATTCTAACCACTGCGCCACCACAGGTAAAAGCATGATATAAGTATAGCTACAATCCTTCTAAATCAATCCATTGCAAAAGACCTATAAGGTGATTTAGGTCAGTTTCCACTTATACAATTAACTTATTCTATAAATCACAACTATAACTAGATCTTTGCAAATGTTTTAAAAGCCACACATTTATAATAACAATTCATATTTATGTGTAGCAATTCTTTCCAGGCGCAGCAATATTTTTATACTTGTCAGAAGCTGTCTGTAGTATCTATACATCCATTGGGTGTATTACATTATGTTCAATATCTCTCTCAAAAATGAGTCATCATAGTAATACGAACCATGATCTTTATTTTTTTTACAGTTAAATAGGAAATGCAGTAAGAATCCTCTCCAAAAATAGACAAAACTAGTTTAGAGTACAAATTATTACCCAAGGTAAAACGTCTTGTGTGACATTGTAGAAACCCTTTCAGATATTTAAATATTATTTAATAAAGATAATTTACAGAAAGATCAATGCAGCTACAAGTTCTTTAAAATCCATGATTTTAATAGAGCAGCTGTTGATCAACTGCTATTTCTGTAAAGGACAGAAGAATAACTACAGATTAACATTCCCAGAGTAACCTCTTCCTCTCTAACTATACCAAGAATTGATCATTAGTCTGACAGTATTATTCTAGAGCTTTTTAAAAATTGCAGCTACCTAAAGCAGGCATGCTGCTTTTACCAAATTACATTCAAATGCTGCATGAAAGGACTTGTATAAAATAACTCTCCCTGCTATCCACTCTAGTATCTGCTCCAAAATGCGCCAGTTCTCCAGTGCAAATTTCTCGCGGAAAGGAAAGCTGAAATAGTTGGGGGAAATTTAATCAACAAGTCTTTCAAGCAAACAAATATTATAAGCTTATATCATCACTTTTTATTTAGTATCAGATTCTATAACCTGCAATGCAGAATTTAGCCCAGTCTACATAATATTTCAAGCACTTTTCATTGAGCATAAGGAACTTTCCATAACTTCACTTGATGTTTCTATCACCTCCCATCCAAGTTGGGGAAAAGCAATTTCTCTAGCCATTTTATCTTAAAAATGGTATACATTATCTATGGAATTATGAAAAAAATGTGAACAGTTATTATAAATACATAGTGAAAATCTTTAGGTAAGGAGTAGATAATTGTCATAATCTTGATTACCAACTGTTTACAAGATTATCAACTTGAATTCATTAAGAGGATTTAGTTACAGAATGTATGCTGCTACAAATGTACACTACAAATGTACAAATGTAATGTACATGTACATTAGCTAAAGGTGGAGAAATGGTTCTTTCCAGATATTACTAAATTATAAATCTGGCTAACGATGAGGGAAAGGAGGAATAGAAACACAATAGAGAGAAGTAGTTACCCATTTAGCACTAACATTTTTCTCAATTCTCTGAGTCAATGAATGGTATTTTTTCAAAGGCAAAGGATATGTTCAGAGGTCACAATATCTCATTAAGCCTGGCTTTGTGACAAATTTGTCTGCAAGCACCATATGCTCAATGAAAATGCAAATGTAGATATTAAGTCTTCTGTGACTTGGCTAGTTGAATTTGATTAGTTTTTCTCTTCGTCAGTTTGCCAATCCTACATTACAGTAAACACTGCCATAATTTTTTTCTGATGTTCCTGCTACTGCATCTCATATAATTGCAGCAAAGGAGAACTGCCCAAACCAAGAAGAGTGATTTTATACCAAGCTGGAAATTGATGCATTGAGTTAATAAGTTTTAAATACAGGAAACTGTTTCCACAGTATTGCTCATATGACACAGAAAGGTTTCCCAATCTATAGGTTTAGGGGATTGTAATATGGTAAGAAAAGGGCAACATGAGTTGTGAAACAGTCTTCTATATAAGCAAGCTGCCTCTTTCTTGCTCAGCCCATCAATTTACTAACTTATAACTCTTCTGTTCAATTAAAAGAAAATGTATTGTTTACATGAACTTATTTTCTACGACAAAGATAGAGAATTTGGAGTTCAGCAACATCTGGAATGGCACAACTCCCAGCAGGCCCAACTGGAATGCCAAGTTCAGAGCAGCAACAGGTTATGTATCTCTTTACCACCTCCTTAATCTTGATTTGTCTACCAGTAGTGATGGTCCTTGCTTTAGGACATAAAGGAGTAAATAAAGGGTGAATGTCATTAAATTACATGCTTTAGGAACATATAATCCCTATGCAAACCAACCTGATGGTAAGGCAGGAATATAAGTATTTTAGGCCCTGTTTGTAAGGACCATTCATTGAGCGCAGAATTTGTGCAAGAAAGCTGTTTGACCAATTTTTCATATACAGTCTCTATATAAATTAAAACAGGATATAATCAGCTGCCTTGCTCTCACAGCAACTCTACATTTAAGTAGATATACTGATACAAAAAGATTACTTTGCAAATGTTATTACGTACAGAAAGACAGATCAGCTTTCATGTTAAGGTAGGGCTAGAAATGTGTGTCCATTTCTGATTTATTGTATAACTGTTGTACAAGTAACACATGAACATGGTTACCTTTATTAATAATCCCGATCCTTGCTTCTTTTTGTCTTTTTCTCATCTTACTTAAATCACATTTTCTCTAAGGAACATCAGAAAATATTCTTTATTTTCTGATATTCTGATTCTATAAAAAAACTTGCTTGAGAAACCTTCTACTATCCATTGTCAGGAAATAATACACAGAACAGTTAGTTCAGTGTTTCTCAAACTTGGCAATATGCTGGTAATTGAAGTATACACATCTTAAAGTTGTCAAATTTGAGAAACATTGAGTTAGACCATAATATACACAAAATTGATGGTTTTTGCATGACCTTTTTTAAAAACAACAATTTAGAAGGCTAAAGTACAATAATCAAACCAATATCCCTGGGAATAATCTGTTGTTTCCAAATTTCCCCAACATTGCTTAATACAAAATATTTGCTAATAACATGGAGAGAATCAAGTTGCCAGTGGTAAATGTTCCATAAAGTAATAGGAAGTAATGAGGAAGTAATATAATCCATGGTGCATCTGTGGCTCATTTTTCCCAGATAGTAGAATAAGTTATTCCAATCAAACAGTTGCTAACCTGAAATAGTGTAAAAAGATGAAGCCCTGTCTCATCCTTTGATTCCCTATGATTAACACAATAAATTCATTCTAGGAAAATAAAATCTTCAGTAATGGAACACATTGTCATAGTTAAACTAATATTAAAAAATTAAAAGCATCATTTACTGTATTCCATGTTTAGTTCTAAAAACCGATAGGAAACCTAGAATTATGTGCAACAGATGTAAACAGTATGTTCAGAAAGTAGAGTCTGCCACTGGCTGTTTTTACATCTCTTTTGAAATGTTAATACTCCAATAGGAGTATGAAAGTTAGCCTTGAATTAATAGTCTTGTTAATGCAATTGAGCTCCCCCAGTCAATTCTTCAGGAAGTTAATAACTTTAGAAAAAGTGAGTGCTCACAGGTTTAGATCAAATCCAAAATGAAGTTTTGAATGACAATGGGTGTTCCTGTATCAAAACCACAAATATCCAGCATCCCTCTGTCATCTGGGTCTGCAACAGTAAAGCCAGTGGATGTCATTCCACAAACGATTAACTTGGATGGAATACCCATTTTCTATAAACAGATAGAGAGAAATACTTTTTTCAGATTATACTTACAAAACAACTAATTATTTATAAGAGTAATAGACTTTATTACTGAAGTGCACAATCTATATTCTTGTTCTCTTCCTGGGAAGTCTTACTTGTTCTCAGTATTTTGTCAAGGTTTTTAAACCCAAACTATCACAAGTACAACTAGGGAGACCTGAATAAGGCAAATGGGGGGAATATACTAGCTTTTTCTTAAAATATACTTTCTGTCTTATCTGTGGTAGTCTTTTTCTTAGTGCTACTCATTGTTGCTGCTTTGTCCTTAAATAGCTTTTTTTGCATCAGGTAACAAGCACTGTTCCACTTGTGGATAACTTATGTGAGCCCAGCATACTTCTAGATCAGATCAATGTAGTGCAGATATCTAGAAAGTAACAAGCAGTGCAGTGCTGATATAACATTAATACAAACAGGACTAAACTAGCATGCACTGAACACATAGTAAAGAAATAATTTTGTATATTTATATTTTATTCTACTTTAGGTTTATAATTATATTGTTTGCCCAAAACCATTCCAGAAAATGGTTTTCTGTTATAACATAGATCATCAGAAAGCTGGCAGCTACCTTAAGAAGGCAAAACTTTATAAAGAAGCATTTTGTCTTATTTTGCATTATTTAAAGAATACTTACTTCTCTATACTGTCTCAATGCTGTGGCAGGGTGAACATCTCCAGCAAAGGTCTCACTATCCATGAAGATAATAAAAACATCAACCGCTACACCTGTATTTTGGGCCCACAGCAGTGGAGAAGAACAACTGGTGGCACCCCTTGGAATCTATAAGCAAAAAATTATTAAGATCCAAACAAACCACCAAAAATCATATAACTTTTTAACTTAGCTGTTTCTGTCTGGGAACTAGAAACAGGAATGTGAATTGAAGTTTACATTTAAGATTGCAAACTGTGTTGTTATTTATTTTACTGGCAATGTGTGAAAAACTGACATTTTATAGATTATTTAGGAAATCTGTGGAAAATATGATGCCTTTAGGCAAAGTATGAAATATTGTGTTATTTTAATATGCTATAAACTTTCCCTAGGCATTGGATATAATATCTCAGCATTCTGCAAAATGACAAGCACTATTTAGACAAAGTATACAAAGAAAGTCGTGAAAACGGTTAGGCTTAGGACTTAACCCTAATCTTTTATTGAAAAGATTTTATGAAAATGAAAAAAGAAAAATAAAATTAAAAGTTACAGAATTTTCTTTTTGAAAAAACAAACATGACAAGTGTTGACCTACTTGTTGCAACAAGGAAAGCTAGAATGGAATTTAAGTGGGAATATTTTATACTTTGCTGGTTTGCCTTTTCGCATTGCCAAAAGTTTGTAAAATATTAGGTGGTTCATACTTGGACATCCCATTTTTGTCGTTCTATTGTCATTCTATAGATTTCCTAGACATTCTATAACATGCCTAATTTCACACATTGATGGTCACATATCAGGGGTGAAATGCTCACAGTTCGGACAGGTTCGGCCGATCCAGTAGCAATGGCAGCGGGTAGTTCAGAGAACCGGTAGTAAAAATCCCTGGCCCCACCCTCTCTGCCCGACATTGGAGGCTTTTACATTTTATAGGAATATTTTTCTATCTAAGTATTCGCTGGATTAGGTATAAAAATATTCCTTTAAAATGTACGAACAAAAGCCTTGCATGATCACATGGCTCTACTGTGATCCTCTGAGGATCTGTTTACATTTTAAAAGCATTTTTACTACCTATTCCCTGGAACTGGTAGTAAAAAAATGCTTTAAAAAAGTTAAAAAAAGGAGTATGCCCACCCAGTCACATGCCTACCATCAAGCCATGCCCACAGAACCTGTAGCAACAAATTTACATTTTACCCCTGTAACATATATAGTGTAGCAGACAATCTATGACCTATTGGGTTATTGTTTCAGAGATATTTCCTTAGCTAGATAAATAGAATGGCCGTGTATGGGCAGTTAGAACTTCCTCAAATTTCATTTCCTCAGAGTAAGAAGTGGCATCATTTATAACTTAATCCATTTGAGGTACCTTGGTTGAAAAAGTTTTGCCCTATGTTGCATCACTTCGCTCAACTAAAGGTTATAGACACAAGAGTTTTGGTAGTATTTCAATATAGTAAATGATGCTTTCCATAGAAAGTGAGCAAATGCCAGCCAAACTGTTTTTTTCGCATTGAACCAATGTATCCTGTGATTTGCAATCTCAGTACAGTTTCAGACAGAGGCCTAGACTTCCTGCCCCTTGAGTCTGTCCTCTGGAGATGCAAACTGACAGGCAAATAAAGGTACATATCAAAGCGGTATTATAGGAAACCCATGCAAGCTACAGAATTGCTGTTCACAGAAAAAACCCTCTGGCCTGAGGATTAATTTAGTGGCAACCTTTTTCATTTCCCACACATGCAGGCAAGTCCACAGGCCCACAGCATATAAACAGAAACAAATATGTATGATTCTATGGCTAGGCTGGGCAAAGTTTCATGCATGGCATGAAATGGAGAAGATTAGCTTGCCCAGCAATATTTCCATGTCCATTCAGATTCTGTTTTCTTTTTTAAAAAAGTTATTACTGAGAGATCTTTCATAAATCCAGTGCTGATTTCCATTCTCTTCTGCATCTATCCTTGATACCATAATCTTACAATTAAAGTTATTCAACGATTTTACCCTAATCTGTTTTGTGCTATATTTCCTTCTATAAACCGAACCACTAATTTGATAATGAATTTGATCAGAAAACCAATCTGATCACTTCCCAGTGAAGTGAAGTCATTATATTCAGGGACCCAAATAAAATGTACATGTTCTGTTCTATTAAGATAGCTCATTTATTTATTTTTTACTCAACTCCTGTAACTCATTGTGTAATATAATAGTGCCTTCAAATTATATAATAATATACTACAAATAAAATCAAAGCATATCCATACAATTTTTACATCTCTTATTAGTTATCCCTTTTTCTTTCTAATGAAGTTTAGATACTGGATTACTCAGGCCAATGTGCTTTCCTTTTTATTGTGGTATTAATGTTATCATGTGCTACATGCAAGTAATAAGACAGTCACTTGAAAATAAAATGCTTCCATGAGAAAAATTACATGTTTAAGACTTAGTAAAATATTTATTTTCATGATAAATACATTAAGTTAAATATTCTCATATAAAACTATGGGTTACTTTAAGAATATTCAATACCTCAGACATTTTCTTTAATACTTGTGGTAAAGTCAAATCCTCAGTCACAGGACAAGGAACTATATCATGGGAAAAAGCAACAATGTGGAAATCTTTTTCAGTGCGTGCCACAACCTGGTAAAAACCAAATGACCAAAGGTAAAGACAGAATGTCATTTTCCTGTTTCTTGAACTAAAAAGCATTTATGTAGCTCAAGCTTTCTGTGGTTTTCAAATGTGAAATAGCTATTTCCACAAGTCTTTTCTATTCTAATTCATCCTTCTTCTAACTCTCCACCATATCCCAGTCCTTTCTCCAAGAATTTCTTAAGATTTTTTTTTAACTTTTCTTTGGATACAAGTGCTAAAAATCAATTACTGAATCTTGCACAATGGCTCCTTCTTGACTTGTAGAACAGGCACTGATGGGATGCATCATCTTGGCCAAACACTTACTTTAGTATGGGAGGCATTAATCACTGTAAAAAATGCTTTGCTGCCTACTCTAACTTGAGCAACAGGAAAATTATGTATTGCAGACAAGTGGCATGACAAGACTTGGTAGTAAGGTATGGAATGAATAAAAGGGTATTCAACATGTGGCCAACTACTGTCCAGCAATTCAGTCACTCAAATTCTAAACACACAGAGAAATTTGGGAGTCATCAGAGGAAATATATCCTTGTATACTTTTGGAAAATGTTGATAATGTTATCCAAAAATAAAAAGGATAAATAAAACAAAAGCTTGATTCATATCTGAAGAAATAAGTAGAATATGAATTAATACCTATGTAGATTTTGCACAGGTAGGTTTGTTACATTTTTGATTTAAAATCATATTATCATGAGGCAGATATCCTGGGTTTTACCAAATTACAATCTATTCAGTCTTGGAAACAATGCCATCACATCCTAAAGTTTAAGACCAAAAAATATAAAAATGAGACATTTCTTACCATGCACATTGTTGCAGCAATGGTACTGGCATTCAGCACACTACCAAAAACCTTTTGCAACATAGAATCACTAACATCAACTGCAACTAATATACGTTTTCCCATTGGTTCTAATGCCTAAGAAAGAAGCAATGAGGGGAAAGAAGTCAGAACAAATGTTTTAAACTATTTTTAATGGCATGACTTTTCATAGTTGTGAGTGCTTTCAGAAGCAACAGTCAAAAAAATACTAGTTGATGACAAAAATAATATAACACAGATATATAGGAAGAGGGTATTAATCCAACACTACCACTACCACCTTTCCCCAAATGTACATTATAGCAGAGGCAACCAAGCACAGCATAATTTTAAGACTCCATGAGTCTTAAGCAAGGAAAAAAGGAAGACTACCTAGATTGTTATGGACTGCTCATAAGAATACTAAGAAAAAAAATTCTAGCAACATTTATCATCCTGCTTTTAATCTTTATTGCCAAAATCAGAACTTCCCTAAAGAGATATTGCTTAAATGCTTAAAACATATACTGAAAGTAATTAAATAAATATGCATAACCATTACCTTGAAAGACTTGTAAAATGAAATATTTAGAGCTTCCAAGATGTCCTTCTCTGGTTGCCAGCGCAGTTTTCCCCGATAACCACGCTCTCCTTTATAGTTCTCTAATGCAACCAAAATATGGAATGGGTGTATTTGAGCCTAAAGAATTTTGGAAAACAGACTCAAAATGTTAATTTCTCCTTCCAGTGATAATTTCTGTTAATTAAGTATAATACAAAATCAATTATTCTGGAATAGAAAATTATATTTATTTACGTATTCTGAATATAGAGTGTAATACAACTTTTTAAACATGTTTTCAGAGTATTATTGCTAGAAATAACGACTACAGTATCTGTTATATTTTTTTCCCTTCATCTAAATGAGATTTTAAAAAAATATTTTTTCAGTTATTAATTCAATGTCTTATTTTGTTGGTTTAGAGCAGAGGTTCCCAACTTGGCAGCTTTAAGGCTTGTGGACTTCTACTCCCAGGCTGGAAAATTCTGGGAGTTGAAGTCCACAAATGTTAAAGCTGCCAAGTTTGGGAACCTCTAGTTTAGAGACATTCAAATATATATGGTTATCTCACAAATTTGGTTTGGTAATCAAAACAGTGCTTTTTTATTCTCTTTGCTTTCTGTAAACCTATTACACAAGAAGAGAATTTCCTTTCATATGAAGTTCACAGCCAATGTTCCCAACAAAAGGATATTCTTGTACGTTTTTTTTTTTGTAATTTTCATTTTTTCAGCAAAACAATTATTCCCCTATTTTAACAGGAGAGAAAACATTCAAAAGGTTACTGACTTTAAAGAGTACCTTCATTAAAAAGGTGAACAGAAATAAAGATTACGAGCATATTTAAAAATCTTGTATAGGTAGTCCTTGACTTACAATCATTCATTTACTGACCATTTGAAGTTACAACGGTACTGAAAAAAATGACTTATGACCAGTTCTCACACTTACACCATTGTAGCATCAATGTAGTCATGTGATCAAAATTCCAATGCTTGGCAACTGGCATGTATTTTTGATAATTGCGGTGTCCCAGGATGTGGTGATCACCTTTTGTAACTTTGTGACTTTTTTGACAAGCAAAGTCAATGTGGAAGCCAGATTCACTTCACAACCATTTTACTTACTTAAAACTGCAGTGATTCACTTAACAAAAGTGATAAGAAAGGTTGTAAAATTGGGTAAAGCTCAAGTAACAACTATCTTGCTTAGAAATGGAAATTTTGGGCTCAATTGTGGTCATATGTTAAGAACTATCTTGCCTCATCAACTAGAGTTGCCAGTTTGACTATGTAGGACAGGTAATTTTTAATAAATGAGAGAGTCAAGATCAAAACTATTAATTAATAAGTACTGATTATTAATCCACTTAGTTTAAGATACCAGGAACCTGCAAGTTCTAGTCCTGCCTTATGTAGAAAGCCAGCAGGCTGATTTTGGGCCAGTTGCTCTCAGCCCAAGGAAGACAAATCACTCCTGAAAATCTTGATAAGAAAACTGCAGGGATCTGTCTAGCCATCAGCACCTGTCAGGAATGATTTGCAGTCACACATACATAGAAACCCAACACCTTTAATTACCTGTAAAATTATTCACCCCATCTGTAAAAGAGTAATAGCTTTATTTGTTAGGTACAGAAAACTAGGCAAAAATACACTGAATAAAATGCAAATTGATATATTATACTATAACTAAATTAAACTGACAGGTCCATGGCATATAACATTATCCTCTATCATATAAAATTGGAAAATAAATAAGTGTTATTTGTTTTAAAGCAACTTCCTAGAATTCTGTGAAAAAGATTTTAGTGTTGTTTTTTTAAAAAAAGTGATTAGAATCCAAGTGTAATCCTGGTAGCAGTCTATTCCAAAAAAGAAGGAAGAAAAAACCTGGAAACAGGTATAATATGTAATACTAGTAGTTTTAGTAGATGAAATTTTTATACAATGGATCTCATCTTTTTAAATATTGCATTTAATTATATATCAATTTTCCTAATATAAATAGCATTAACTACAATCAATTTACAATAATCTTTTTTTAGCTGCCTTTAGAAAAATTAAATTCGATTTTGTCTTAAGCCAATTATTCAAAAATGTGTTTGTCTTCTAAGTTTTTAAAATTTACGAAAGAGGGAAAATATTAATTTCAACAAAGTTGAAATTAAACACAAGCAGTTTAAAAAGTTAAGTTAAACACAAGCAGATTTTCTTCCAAAAAGGAGGACTAAAAAGTCATTTTTACTTTTAAATAGGGAAAAGAAATACTGTTGGACATAGCATTCTTCATTATCATCTTGTACACTAGAAATTTGGATAAAATTATAAAAACGTAGAATATTTCAAAAGGAAAAACTGAAATTCCCTCTTCCCACATTACTGACTTGCATTAGAGTTAGTATCCTTGTGGTGAAGGGGAAGCAAACAAAAAAGAATTCACTAAGTTTGCCAAAATACATCCATAGGAAAAAAAAATCAGAAAAGCGTTGACAATTATTGTTGGATTATTATATCTACAATTCACAGATCATGTTAATGTATTATTATCTGTAAACACAGTAATTTCTTATGCAAGGAGTACCCTCAGAACTGAAAATTATTACAAGGCTTCCCTCCATGCATATCAGCTGAGTAATTAGAAGAACATTTCTAACCAAGGAGACTGACCAAGGAGACTGACCAATAATTTCAATTTTCCTGAATTCTGATCCTTGACTATAAGAATCAGGAATCTGAAAAATTAGAATTACTGATTATTAGACAGCCAACATTTCAGTTTTTTTAATTAAAGGTAAAGGTTTCCCTTGCACATATGTGCTAGTCGCTTCCGACTCTAGGGGGCGGTGCTCATCTCCATTTCAAAGCCAAAGAGCCAGCGCTGTCCAAAGACGTCTCCGTGGTCATGTGGCC
>JANHFP010006873.1:131901-143654 GCA_032468135.1 Calamaria suluensis
ACTCCCAGAATTCTGGGAGGGATTCTGTGAATTGAAGTCCACAAGCCTGAAAGTGGCCAAGGTTGGAGACCCCTGGTTTAGAGGGGAGGATTGTACCATTCATTCATGGGTTGCACTTCTCTTGCAGACAACAGATGTTTGAATTTGATGCAAAGTCAACAGCAAAAGAAGAAGATGCCTTTCACTTTGTCAGCTATGTTCCTGTAAATGGTCGATTATATGAATTGGATGGTTTGAGGGAAGGTCCAATAGACTTAGGTAATATTTTCATTTCTCCTATGTAGTTAGGTTTCTTTTAACCTGAAATTTTTTTTAACTGCAGCATGACATTCTGAATGTATGAGTAGAGCTCTCACCTCACAATCAGGAGGATATGAGTTCGATCCTAGGTCAAGGCAGATATTTCTCTCACTGGGCATGATGAGAATATATCTGCTGACTGCAACGCTGCATTGTCGACAGGAAGGGCATCCAGCCAGTATACACTCAGCTCCACTCAGTTGCCCAGACTCCACACTGCAAGGGATGGGATCATTAAAAGAATACGATGACATTCTGAATGTATCAATGGGGAAGGGAGGCTAATGGAAATATTTGGAATTTTAAGAGCAGGTTACAGATACTGCCAGAAAATGATTGTCATGATGGATGTTGCCAGTCAAAATTAGTTCAACAAAACGTTGTTTCCTTTCCCTTTTTGGCTCAAGGATGCTTTTTTACCATCAACCAACTCACTATTTTATTTTTTATGGATACTTAGGCCCATAATATAATAAATCATTATTGGAGAAAGTGATGGTGGAAGAGCTTATATAAACAAGGTTGATTTTATGAATTCACGTTGCAAGCCTACGTCTGTGTATTGATTTCTGTTATTTATGTACTTCCTTGTTAGGAGTGTGCAATCAAGATGACTGGATCAATGCTGTAAGGCCAGTCATAGAAAAACGAATACAAAAGTAAGTGTTTATAACTATAATTTAAGCTCTTGATTATAAAAAAATAGACTTTGTTCTTGTGAGCTAGTTAAAGAAATTAAAACAATGGCTTTTTTATTTATCCGGGTATTTATAGAAAATGTTTATTGGAAATTCTCTTTTACTATGTCAGCCTTATGATCAACAGGGACTTTTATTTGGCTAATCCAGAAGCAGCTACAGTGGAGTTCTTCATACAGTAGAAACAGGGATCCACTGTAATTATATCAAACGTGCAAGCTGCCATTCTACTTAGGAAAGGAATATATGGAGATGATAACAAGCATATTATTCCATCTTGATTTTTTATTTCAGTTAGTTAAACTATAAAACAAAGGTTACAATGTTATTTGACCTTCTGAAATCTTTAAGCATGAAACTTCATCTTTCAGGTAAGCATAGCTGACAAATGTACACAAAATGATTGAAGTCCTATCACAGGTATTTTAACCAGGAATGCTTTGTATGTATTTACATGCAACTATTAACACTTTGGAGGACTCCTATTACTGAACTTCTCCATTATTTATGTGATGTAGAAGAGCAATGTTCAGTTTGAATATTGCCTTTGCTTGTGATGAATTATTAAAATGCTTCAAAAGGATTTAATTTCTGTGAATATTTTTTAAAATCATAACATAGTAACAGCAAAATGTATCAACTCTGCGTTTTGCAGGTACAGTGAAGGTGAGATAAGGTTTAACCTGATGGCAATTGTATCTGATAGAAAAATGATATACGAACAGAAAATTGCAGATCTGCAGACACAGCTGGCTGAGGTATTTATCAATTTGAAATGCTTCTTTGTAATGGCTGGGATTTGATAGTGAATAAAGTGCCTGAAGCTATCCCAAGAGATTCATATGTGATTTAGGAATATAAAATCATAAAGCAGGTATCAGATTTAGGTGACATGATCTCTCCCGTTGCCTCCCCTTCCCCCCCATTCCCCATTCAGTAACTAAGCATTATCAATTTCTTTTGAACCTGGAAAAGGGTGAGTTAACAAGCTAAAATTAAACAGTCTTTATTTAACTTCAAAATGCATCTTCCAGAAATGTACAATTTTGAATAACCTACCTGTAAAGCAGCGGTGAAATGTTACCAGTTCGTACTGGTTCAGGCGAATCAGCTGTGCCAGGAAATCCTGCTTTCTAGTGAATCTAAAACACACCGCACAGCTGTTACCTCAACCTCGCTGTTCTACTTGCCTTCCCAAGTTTTGGAGTGTATTGTGCATGTGCTCACAGTGCTTTTGGCACGCAGCGCACATGCGCAGGCAGCAAACTGGTGGCAAACCGGGAAAGATTTCACCATTGCCATAAAGTTTCTATCATTTTCCTAAAAGTGGGTTTCTTTTAAAGAAAACTGCATTATACAGATTATTTGAAAAATATGCCTTCTAGAGTAGAATAGCAAACTGCAGAACATTACATTAATAAATTAAGTTCAGCTTTCCAAGCATTAAAAGCAAGCACTAGAAGGCAGCAGAGAGGTGGATTGTATGCTTTAGAAAAGAAGTTCTTGTTTCATTTGATCAACAGTTCTGGAAAACAAATGATTGCATACAGTCTTGTGTTATGATTGGTACTAAAATAATACTGCCCAAATCAAGAGTTTGGATTTATCTTTCCTATATATTAAGCTTTCTGTTTATGGAAAAGTCTGCATCTGATGCTTGAGCTTGCAAAATATGAAATCAACTCTTTAGTTCAATGTACGTTATTCACGTTCTGCATTTCCTGAGTGAATGCTGTGTTCAAAATGCTGTTATTTAATTTAATAAAACTATTTTTTTCCCAATAGGAAGAGCCGATGGATACAGACCAGAGCAGTAATATGCTAAGTTCCGTTCAATCCGAAGTTGCAAAGTATCAGATGTTAATTGAAGAAGAAAACCAAAAATTGAAAAGGTACAAGGTATGTAGGCTGCTCCCTTTGAATGGTAGAAAGAGGTAATATATTTGTTAGAAACATTAACCTTGTGCTAAGTTGTTTTCCATAGAGTTAACTACTGTAAGACAATGTGCTCTTTTATGTTCAGAACAAAAGTAATCTTTGAAACCAAATACAATCAAGATGGGCCATTGCCTCTTAGAAAAAAAGAAAGAAAATAATGTCATATCAAAGAACCCCCATTAAAAATGATCCAGATTTTCAAACTTATTGTTAAATCTCACTAGCAAGAACCAAGAAAGTGGGGCTTTCTCTGGTTTGCTTGTTTGCACCTTTCCCTACGGTTCTGTTTGGTCTCTCAGAATAAATAAAAAGTGAGGAGGACATTCTCACCCCAACACAACTCATAGATTATTGTGGGAAAAATAAGAGAAGGAAGGTTTGCTGGATATATTCACTGCCTTAATTGTAAATTAATAAAGATGAGATATAAGTAAAAAAATGTGTTACATGAATATCCATGGTTTTATGTAGTAAGGCATCAGGATAAAAAAAACCTGAGCTCTTGAGTTCTAGAGCTCTTGAGTTCTAGTCCTGCCTGGGCATAAAACCAACTGAGTCCTTGAATCAGTCACTTTCTCTCAACCTAAGAAGCAAGCAGTGGCAAACCACTTTGGAAATATTGCCAGGAAAACTGTAGGGAGCTATCCAGTCAGTCTCAAGCAGTTAAGAGTTCAGAGGCACGAGAAAACACTTGACAAGTTACTTAGTTCCTGCTTACATTTCTTCTATTTGGTTTCCCTCCTGTTGTCTTCCCTGATGTGTTTTTGCTACTAACATGGCAGGGACAGTTGTGATGAGTCTTCATTTTAGCATCTGTTCTTCAATGCAGATTTCTGGGGGGAAAATATTTTCAAGTATTTTTGGGTGGATTAGCAATAGTCTGAATGCCAATTCCTTATTTTTGTCCCTTATGTAAAATCTGAATGGTTGAGAATCGTAAAGGGACATCAGGTTTCATGGTAGACTGCTGTGTGTTTGCGTACTCCTCTATTGAAATATATCAATTTCATTTTAGTTACTCAACAGTAATAATTGAATTCATTTAGTTCTTTTTTTTCCTGGTTCCCCTTCAGTTTTCTAGTATAAGTATCATCTATCTCACAGACCAAACTGATCCTTTGCATCAAAAACTATAGTGTCATTCTGGCCCAAAGAAATGATTTTTGGTATTTTAAATCAACCCAGCTTTACACTGATTTCTCTGAGCATCTTTCAAGAGTCATCAATTTCCTCTTTTTTTTGGACCTCCCAAGTTTTTTACTATGCCCAAACAAGGACCCTGGTTCTACATTGCAAAAAGAGGTTTATATTGATAGGCTAGCAATCTTTCAGTTAATGTTTTCCATCACTATCATATTTCTAATTGAAGAACACCTGGTCAGTTTCTGGGGAATAAAAAAAAATATCCGAAAGCATAGTATGAAAATTGAAGTGGGGTGTGTGCAAAAATCAGAAAACATACCTTAGAAAGTTAAATTCCGTAGCCTATTTATAAAAAAGAGCAAATCATGTACACATAATTCTTTTCCTTTCAAAGCAGTTCTGCAGTCTTATTTGAAAGTTCAAGGGAAACATTCTCAAAAAGCAATTCAATTTGTGAAAAGTTTGTATGTTTCAATAAATCCCTAATAAATACACGGTGACATAACTGCTATATGATACACAATGAAACATGGTATCTTTCTGCGAATCAGCATCTAAAATTAATCATTTATATAGCTCAGTGTTGGCGAACGTTTTTGGCACCGAGTGCCAAAACAAAAGTGTGTGCCAGAAACCGGAAGAGCAGACAATCTTCCAGTTTCCAGCATGAGCATGCACACTGGCCACCTGGTCTCCCGGTTTCTGGCATGCATGCACATGTGAAGACCAGCTGGCCAGTAAACATGCACCATCTCTGCCTGGCCTTTCGGGGTTCCTTGTGCCTCCCTGCCTGCTCCCCTTGTCCCTGATGACCCAGTTCCACAGCCCCGGACAGGGAGAGAAAGATGGGTGGGGAATGCCTCCTCCCTCTGCTGGAATGCAGGAGGCCCTTCCTGAGCTCAGGGATGTGGCGTCAGCATTCCTGGGGCTCGGGGGAGGGGGGGCAGCAGGTGAGAGAGCTTTGTTCCAATTCTGGCCAGGATGAAGCATCCCCCCCAGCCAACCACTAAAAACAAGCAACTGCAGCCCTGCTCTTCCCAGCTCTTACTACTTGGCAGCACTTTCCTGGCCGGTATACCTCTTATCCCTTGGCGGCATCTCCATTCATGAGGTGCACTCTTATTCAGCCCTCCTGGGACAGCTTGCTTCCCCGATAGCGGCTCGTCGTTTTCCTCCTGGCTGCTCCAGCAACCCGGCCAGAAGCAGCAGTGCGAGAATCACCACTGCCCCATCAACCTGGTTCCATAGGCTGGAGGACTGGCAAGAAGCCCGTTCAGGTGGGAAGGGAGGAGAATCCTGGCCTGCCCATCCTGGCTGGCAGCTGTGCTCGTCTTGCTCTGCCAAGTTCCAGTCTACTGGTCACCTGGTCTTCACGTGCACATGAGCTCCAGAAACTGCCCATGCAGGGGAGATTATCTTCTGGTTTCTGGAGCATGTGTGCACACTGGCCAGCTGGTGTCCACACACACCTGCGTGCCAGAAACCTGAAAACCAGGTGGCTGGCACGCATGTGTGCATCGTAAACCCAAAGACCATCTTCCCACTGTGTGCATGTGCACTAGGTGCAGGGCTGAAATCCAGCAGGTTCTAACAGGTTCTGGAGGACCGGTAGCGGAAAGTTTGAGTAGTTAGGTGAACCGGCAAATACCACCTCTGGCTGGCCCCAGAGTGGGGTGGGAATGGAGACTTTGCAATATCCTTCCACTGCCTCGCCCACCAAGCCACACCCACAGAACCAGTAGGGAAACGTTTTCAATTTTCACCCTTGACCAGGTGGCTGCTCTTTCACTTTCTGGCACTCCCATGCACATGACCCACTGGCATCACTTTGGAACCCAGAAGAGCAATAGGCAAGAGTTCATGTGTCCAGAGAGATGGCTCTGCATGCCACTTCCGCCGTGTGTGGCGTTCGCCATCACGGATATAGCTGATTACACAGTAAAAAATAAGAAAATTGTGAACGTAGCATGTACAAAAATTTAAACACTTCCATTTGGTTCACTGTTATTCTTAAGTATTTAAAAAATATTATTTTAAAGGTAAAATAGTCATTGGAACCCAAAAAGTTGATTGACTCCCTAGGTCTCCAGTTAGCCCAGTGAAGACAATTCCATACATAAACAAATACTCTTGACTTTTTTAACCTCTCTCTGATGGTTATTCCATCTGCTTCCAACAACTGTGGTTAAGTAAACTCTCTGAATGTTTGGAAATGTATATACAGGTAGTCCTTGATTTACAGCAACAATTGGGATTGGAACTTCCATCACTAAGCAACACAGTCGTTAAATGAATCACTCCTGATCTATTTTGCTGAGGTTCTTAAGCAGGTCGCATGATCATTAAGAAAATGCTGCTTTCCCTGTTGATTTTGCTTGTTGGAAGCTCTCTGAGAAGATTGCAAATGGTGATCATGTGTTCCTGGGATGCTCTATAATTGTCATAATAAATAGGTGAAGGTTGCCAAACGTCTGAATCGCAACCTACAATGGTCATAAGTGTAAGGACAGGTCGTCAGCCACTTTTTTTTTTAAGCACAGTCAATAACTTTGCACAGTCACTAAAAATTTACATGGGAGACTTTTTGCAGCAGATCCTGCGGATATGTTTGTCCATATCCAGCAAGATACACTTGGATAAACCTGTATGGAGGTCTTCGCAAGCAGGAATATTCCTTAGCCAGAAGAATTCTGCAAAGAATAGTGAGAAGAAAATTCAAAAGCAAGGGGGGAAAAAAAAGGAATCCCATCGCTTCCAGAATGTGAATCTCTTTGTCGGAGATCTGCTTTGCTGAGGCTATTCATTATATTTCATGGCTAGTTAATCTCTCCCACTCCCATGCTTTTTTGAAATTTTTTTTCTACCTTGTTTCTAGGGGGCAGTGCAACCTGATCCCTGCAGCAAGGTCAGATAGCTTGTAATCTAATTCATTTGGTTGCTGTTTTCAGATTCTTCCTTTATTTTAGCTCGCCTTCGTATATTTTAAATATTTGGTTCCTAATGGGAAGTGTCACCTCCTATCTCTGTGGTCACTGTTTGAGGAACCAGCAGGTTGTTGGAATTGCCAACTAAGTTCAGTGATCATTTCAAGTGTAAGGCGAGAAAGTTTTGTTCATCCTTAAATGGCTAATTGGAAATTTCTTTTGAAAGAAAGGCTAACTACTAAATTCAGAGAACAAGTTCCTTAACAACCTAAATGTTTATTCTACTTCTTGGGAACATTTAAGCTTTCAAGCCAAATCCATATCTCTTGTTATCCACATATAAATGCTGAGCTTAACCTTAAGAACTGAAGATTAAGTACTGTGTTTCCCCAAAAATAAGACCCTTTCTTATATATATATATATTTTAACCCAGAAATAAGCACTTGGCCTTATTGCCATGCATAATAAGCCTGATTTGGGCTTATTATCAGGGGATGTCTTATTTTGGGGAAAATAGGGTACGTAATTTAAACTACAATATATTAAAAAAAAGAAATCTTGTATGCATATCTTGATTGCAAGACTGAGGATACTTTGGTTATCACTGATAATTTTCAACTAAGGATTAAGAAGATATGGTTGAAGATTAGCTATCTCTCTTATTACAACCATTAGCCATAATCCCCCCTTCCTTTCCTGTACCTCCACCCCATCCCATTCCTGAAACAATGTAGTGCTTTTATCCAGAAAATTACCTCACAGAAGTGATTCTGTGTAATAGTAATTGAACCGAATGCTGATTTGGGCCACGCTTCTTCTGTGCCTACAGGTTGAAAACATTAGAAGAAAACACAACTACCTGCCATTTATCATGGAATTGCTAAAAACGTTAGCAGAACATCAGCAGTTGATTCCACTAGTAGAAAAGGTAAATTTATTTATTTATTTATTGAATTTATATACCGCCCCTCTCCTTGCGGACTTGTCATGAGTAGACTTCTGATTTTTAGCATGCTCCTAATATAAGCCCTACCCTCCCAAAATAAACCCTAGTTAAGATCCTCATCAGTGGGGGTGTGGCCAGCACCGGAGGGCAGGGGGGTTTATGGTGTCCGGCAACAACCACAGTCTGCACAGCACAAGTGACTTGCTCACATGTCTCAGAGGCAGGAGGAAGGCAGGCGATTCTGACACACCACAATGGTCGTGGTGAAGCCAAGAGACGTGAAGACAAACCTCCCGCAAGCAGAAGTGGGGCTCCCATACCCTTCTCCCGCTAATAAGCCCTAGTGCTTATTTTCGACCCACCCACACCAAAATAAGACTGGGTCTTATTTGGGGAAAAACACAATAGGCTTTTATGAAGGTGGGGGTTTGAGAGTACAGGTAGTCCTCGACTTACAACCACAATTGAGCCCATTTCCGTTGCTAAGGGAGACATTTGTTAAGTGACTTTTGCTACATTTTACAGCTTTCCTTGCCACAGTTAAATGAATTGCGGCAGGTGTTCAGTTAGGAACGTGGGTGTTAAGTGAATCTAGCTTTCCCATTGACTTCGCTTCTCCAAAGGTTGCAAACGGGGCTACGTGACCCCAGGACATTGCAAGTGTCATAAATATGAGTCAGTCGACAAGCATCAGAATTTTGATCATACGGACATGGGGGCACGCTGAAAATATCATAAATGTGAAAAATGGTCTTAAGCCACTTTTCTCAGTGCCATTGACACTTCAAACTGTCACTAAATGAACTGTTGTAAGTCAAGGAGTATTTGTAGCATCTGGCTGGGTGGAAAATTAAAAGTAATTATTTGCAGGTTTCTCTTTTGAATGAGAGAGAATAAAGCTATGGGGACAAGCTTTGTGGTAGCTGTACAACCACTAGATGGCACTCTTGAATCATAGATACATAGTTCCTCTAAAAAGTTGATCTGCAGAATGTCTCTTATTTCTCGAATTATTTTCATTTGCTCCGTTTTTCCATTTCTAGCTGTAACACTGATTTAGTGATATGGCTGAGTTCCAAGCACGTTTGGGGAAGAAAGTAACATGTTTTTCCTGTCCTCTGTTCTCTTAGGGTTATTAAACTGCAATGGTTCATCTAACCTGATTTTGATTCTTATCCTGAAATAACCTTGGACATGTTCCTTCCTACTGCAGATGTAAAATATGAGACTCTAATGCTTAGGAAAACCAGTTTAAAGGTTTTTCCAATAGGATTTGTTTTCACTTTTAAATAAATAGTTTAGATCAGTTCCTCGCTTTTCACAATTTTCATATAATGTTTAGCTCATCAGATGCTAGCAGACATTCACCAGAGGATTTTTTTTAAAGTTTGACAGTAATTCTATTGAGTGCAAATGTACTCAAAGTATATACGTGACCTGTAAGTCCTGGCCAAATTAAAGCTCACTGACTTCAGTAAAAGTCTAAGTATGAATAAAACTGGGCCTAGCTCTTTGTAATATTGTATGTTGGATTGCAAAGATTTTGCTCTTTCTTAACATGAGTATAGTCAGGTGTCAAGAGCCATACATAACTTGATATGAAGAGAATACTTGATCTTTGGAAGGCATTTTAAAATTATATTATTCGGAGAATAATCACGCACACACAGAATGGCAATAGCCATTCGACGCAATCCTCTCCGTGCTCTCCCTTCTCGACGTTATCCCATCACCACACCTCCATTGTGCTCCCCGCCGCCAATCCTGGTTAGTTGACATCAGTTGAGGCCGGACCTCGGCATCCAGGCTCAGGATCGTCCGGCATTCAATCATCATGTCGGGTGGATCCCGACACCATATCTTTCTCAGAGTCCTCTAATCAATTTGTATTTTCCAAGTCAGCCTTATCTTACAGAGCTGCCAGCTAAGATCTAGTAAATCCATGTTTTGATTTATAAAATGATGTTAAGCCTGCAGTTTTAAACTGTTTTCTGCACCACAATGGCAGAAATACATGCTCTCTTTTTTAGTAACTGTGTTAGATGGAGCTATAGAAATAAGGTTTATTGTTGCAGATTGGTCAGTTTAAATCCAGTTTTAATCCAGTAAAAATCTGGCCATTTCAGAAGAGTATATCAGCCCATATAAATGTTCTTTGTTTCGATTAAGTAGAATAGTAGATTCTTGATTTAAATAAAATGAAAGTTAATAAGTTCATTCAGATTGTTTCTTTAGTATTGAGGTTATTACAAATAGCTTCAGCATTTTATCAGTTGAAGAAAATGTTCTTAATTTTTTAATATCTGTTATATCTGGATGTAATTGGAGCTTTGTATTTACATAATTAAGGTTAAAATAATGGATAGTAAATTTATATGCTGTAATAGAGGATTTTTTATTTTTCTTTATTTGCTTATTGGACAACCTCAAATGATATGTTGGTACTTTTACAGTTTATTGAGCTTCTGCCTAACATATACAGGAATAAATGACTCCTTTGAAATGTAGCAACCTGTTTAGAATGCAGTAATCTTGATATTATTGTCCTAAACTGACATTAATGTATATTGGACTCACAAACTTCTGGATAATTTATCCTTGATAAAAGAATTTTATTGGGTCTAAGTTAAAGTACATTCAAAAGTTTTTTTAAAAAAAAAATGACTAGAGGAGATTTTGTTTAAAAAGTTATAAGGTTCTCTCTATATTAATGCTTAATTTACATTAGAGCAATCATTTTTAACTTTATAAAATATTTACTGCTATTTTGCTATATAACACAGGTAAAGAAAGGCTGATATTAAAGCCTGATGATTTTGTACAGATAGTTGTCAGCTTATGATAATTTATTTAATGATTCAAAATTACGATAATATCAGAAAAGGTAAGATATGACACATCCTCAACGTTGCAACCGTCATACTGCCACCCCTGGTCACATGATCATAATTCAGGTGCTTGGCAACTAGTTTGCCTTTGCAATAGTTTCCTGTTGTGATCACAGTTTGTGACCTTCCTAGACAGCTTTCAACTAGCAAAGTCAATTGGGGAAGTTATATTCACTTAACTACCACAGAGATTTACTTAATGGCTGTGATTAAAATGCTCATAAAATAGTTCCGATCACATTGTGATTCACTTAATGACTGCATCACTTAGCAACCAAAATTCTGGCCCCAGTTGTCATAAATCAGTGACTGCTTTAGTCAGTAATTATGAAGGACAATTTGAGGATTTCATGTACCATTGATGTCTCATCAAGCTCTTAGAAATACAACATCAGTACTGGTGCTCCAGTAGCTGGCTCCAGCTCTCAGTGCGCAATATTATAATTATTTCACGTCCTGCCTTTTATCCATAAATTCAAACAAGCTTACAAGGGATCTTTATTTTATCCCTACTATAATAACCCTTTGAATTAAATTAGATTAAAAGAGAATGGTTTCCTGAAAGTTCATACAGGAAGCTCTCACGCCAACACTTAGCCAGTACACTATACCAATTGTTCTGCAATGCTGGTTTGAGAAGTAAAGCAGATGGATTAAGGGAAATTATTATTCTTCCTTAAACGGGGAGCCTCTGCTGCATCCTAATTTGCTCCACAAATTGATGGAGGTGTTCTGCTTGTAGAAGGGCAGGACTGCATCAGCATGCTACATTGGCTGACAGATAAGGTGAAACCCTCAGATCTAAAGCATAAAGAATGGTCAAAGCACGAGAGGGAACAACAAGAAGCAATGGGTGGAAACTAATCAAGGAGAGGAGCAACTTAGAACTAAGGAGAAATTTCCTGACAGTTAGAA
>JANHFP010006873.1:152913-165646 GCA_032468135.1 Calamaria suluensis
TTTTAAATTTTAGAATTGTGTCTGTTTGCTGTGAACCGCCCCGAGTCTGCGGAGATGGGGCGGTATAGAAATTAAACAAAATAAATAAATAAAATAAATACATAACTGCTTCACATGACTTTCACCTAGTTTTTTTCAGTTTATACTTACTGCATACATATACAAAAGTACAATGATGTCTAGTTTGTGGAATTTACTTAACCTATTGTTCTGGATTTTTCTTTCCAGAGCAGCCTTTCCTGGACTGTATCAAATCTCAACATTTATTTGCTTCTGGACTCCCAATAACAAGGTAGAAGAACTCAAAAGAGGCTTCATTTCCTGGAACCAATATCTTCTTGGCCAACTAGTTTTAAATGAGTGTTTAAATAAAAAGCATATTATGCAAATTTCTCACACACTGGACAGGTTATAATTTCTACAGAGGTATGGCAGAGAGAGAGACAGGGAGAGAAAGAGAAAGAGGGGGACGGGAGGAAGAGATCAAAATGAACAGATGATAGCATTTGTACAGGAATAAAGCATGTGTAAAGCACATGCTGGCCCAAAGCACATTTTTATTCCAGTATTGCTGCAGACCAAGTTTGTTTATAGGTATTCCCCAAAAAAAGAAGAAAAATAGAAATCTGAGAGATTGAGAGCACCTTGGAAGTCTAAAGGTTTGGTGGAAACAGTTTCACCTGTTTGTTCTGAGGAAAATATGATGATTATGATGGCAGCCTTGCTATGAGACAGCTCAAAATTTCCTCTGAATTCCAAATGCGGTCATCATGTCTTCTCCAGAAACACAACATATGAGAAAAATAGTCCCAAACAGCTGTTCCTAGTTGCAATATATGGCTGTGAAAGTTGGACCATAAGAAAGACTGAGCACCAAAGAATTGAGGCCTTTGAACTATGGTGCTGGAGAGGACTCCTGCGAGTCCCTTGGACTGCAAGGCGATCAAACCGGTCAGTCCTAGAGGAGATCAACCGACTCCTTAGAAGGGCAGATCCTGAAGATTAAACTCAAATACTTTGGCTACCTAATGAGAAGGAAGGACTCACTGGAGAAGAGCCTAATGCTAGGAAAGATTGAGGGCAAAAGATAATGAGGTGGCTGGATGGAGTAACTGAAGCAGTGAGTGTGAGCTTAAATGGACCCCAGAGGATATTAGAGGACAGGAAGGCCTGGAGGAACGTTGTCCATAGGGTTGCGATGGGCCGGACACAACTTTGCAACTAACAACAACAGAACAATCGGAGGCTGTGGAAAAACTGATAGATCCACTGAAAGTGGAATTATCATTCAATTTAATAGTAGAAACTAATTTTTTTCCACCCATTTCATATTTTTTCAATGTTGGATATCAGAGTCATCAAAATGCAACCTTACAGAACTTAAATTATCCTTTAAGTGGCAGCTGTAGACAGGATTCATAAAAATATCTTGACTCCAGCAGAGCAAATTAGAAAATGTAGCTTCTTATTTGTGTCTTGAGTCTACCAGTAAAGCCACAAAGACTTCTTCCCTTCATCCCCCAAAACCTTGTAAGCTTTTCATGCTAGGAATAAACAACCTGTTGGCCCGGTTCTGCCTTTGTTCTCCTCCAAAATAGTTCCAAGAGCTGTCACTTAGTTGTAATTTTACAAAAGGGGAAATTGCAATGTGTTGTGTTATCCATGTTTATTTTCATTGGGAACCAAGGTGAAGCAGTGGTTAAAGTTGCTGGGTGAAGAACAGAAACATATACACACCCGTTTTAAGCCTACCAAAGAAAAGAATACTATATTATGGTAATCATGCATTGTTACCATTGGATAATGTATTTCCTCAAGGTACAATTCCCTTTCTCAAACACATTGGGCTGCTTCCATTATTCATTATTAATGTTGATTCCATTTTTGAAAATATTTACAAGACACCAAAAGATTGTGTAATATTTTTATTTTCATAACACCGTTGTGCTTATCACCGCTATTGTTTTGGCTTTATAAAGTATAGTTATAACCTATTATTTTGTCATAAATTAAAATAGTTGTTTTGATTGGTTTTCAATACATAATACAATATTAATTAATAATGGATTTCTTAATAGATGTAATAATAGCTATACAATTATAAACAAGTTTTATGAATACTATTAATTGATTATGTCAGGTTTCAATGAAAGCTAATTCTTTATATATATATAGTTAATATCCTTATTTATATTTTCAAAATTATATACTATGAATAATCAATAATCACCGTAATCAATTTATAATCAGATTTTACAATTCATCAATCAGGATCATCCTTTTTTTATCCAATTGAGAGCAAGTTCTTTGTCTTAAATATTATAATTATTGTCTATTATCTAGTATTCTTCTTAGATTCAAGTAATCAAGGTAGTCAATTCTTATAATAAATATAGTTGTGGTTGTTAAATTTGCAAAACCAACTTCTTTAAATACTTGTGATCAAAATATGGCAATCATACCCAACAAATTCAAATTCTTCCTTTTCAATTTTCAGTTCTCACTCGATCTCTTCGCAAAGAAAGATTTCCTCTTGTTTATTTTCTTCCTGTATTGCTGATTCACGATGAGATCCGCTTTCAGCTCTTTCAAAAGTTTGCCTTTAAGATTTTTTCTCTCTGAGCTGATCTATCTGCAGGATCCCTTGTTTGTTATAATAATCCACAGACTCCTTAATATCTGCTCCTCAATATTGGCACTCTGTATTTTAACTTCTTTTTCTTTAAAATGACATCGCTAAGCCTTCAGACGTCCATCTTGGTTGTTTCCTCTGTTGCCAGTTCAGAAGGCGCTGCCACAATTTTCCAGGGTCTGCAGCCTCCCTGGTGGTCTCCACGTCTTCCTACCTTCCTCCTGCCCCTCCAGGGCCGAAATTTGTCATTTTTCTTGGCCCCCAGGCTCCAGAGATCAACACAGAGAACGGAGCTCCATTCTTTGCGTCCAGTCGGCTTCACGACTTCACCAGAAGTCTCAAACCATTAATATTGATTGATAATAAATTAATTCCTTTCTGCATTTATTTTTTACTTGAGGACCTAGGTTCAGAGGACCTACTTCCTCTCTCTGTCTTAGGTTGGTTTCCATTTCTTGTCTCACCTTCCTACTTCTTTCTTGTCCTTCCACCTCTAATAGCCTTTCTTCTTTCTGACTTCTTTCCTCTGGCACCTCCCCACTCTCTAATTCCTCCTCGGTTGCCAGGCATTCTTCATAAAAATCATGGCTTTTCTTTATATCCTTATTCTGTTATCTTTCCATGTAACCAGGACTCCCTCCAGGATCAACCATCTATACTTATATTATGTTTTATTAATTGTGCAGTTAGAGGTGTGGCATCATGGTGTGGCAGTTGAGGCAAGAGCTCCAGCAACCTCAAGCAAATTCCCATGGTAGAAAAGCTGATTTGGCAAGTTGTCATCTGGAGAGAATCAGCTTCAAGAAGGGGAAGCTCAGAGGGTAACAGGACTGTGCACAAAGTCCTATTATGGAAGGAGATTTTCTCTGTGGAAGAGAGAAAGAACCTGAAAGAACGTAGAGAAGAAGACATTGCAGCATTGGTGAGTGACTTACTGGTCAGTAATTTTGGGCTAGAAAAGGGAGTGGTGCAATTGGGAATCAATTAAATGTATAGAGTCCATACAAATTATGTGAGGAGAAATAAATTACCAGGGGAGGTACATGTCAGGTTCACCAGGAGGTTACTAAAAGAAGAAATTTATAAAAGATCTTGGGATATGACAATATTGTATAAGGGTAAAGAGGTGATTATACTAAAAAAAAAGGACCAAGCCACATAAGAGATCAAAGAAGAAATTATAGTTTTCTAACTTAATTTTGTTTTGCTTGTAGTCAGTCTCCAAACATCTTTAATTTTTTTTCTTCCTTTTATGAAAGAAGTTATGAGTATGTTTGCTCAACTGCCCCTCTACGTCAGGTTAAGCATTCTTTCCAACTATAGCTGCTAGTGGAAAAGCTTATTTGACCAGTCCTGTTTCTATCTGGGGGCTCTTGATGCTTAAAGGTAAAGGTAAAGGTATCCCTTGCACATATGTGCTACTCATTTCCGACTCTAGGGGCTGGTGCTCATCTCCGTTTGAAAGCCGAAGAGCCAGCGCTGTCCGAAGATGTCTCCATGGTCATGTGGCTGGCATGACTAAATGCCAAAGGCACATGGAGTGCTGTTACCTTCCCACCTAAGGTGGTCTTGCCTAAACTCTGTTGACTCTTTTTTCATCTGGTCACTCAACCCACTTATGTCTTTTCTCATGGCCTCAATAGCCTATAAAATATCCTTAAGTGATGGTTCAGTCTCCTCTTGATGTAAAAGTGAAGCCACGGTGCACTGAGCAGGACTGGTCACTGTTGACAGAGAACATTTAAACATTATTTATTTATTTATTTTATTATATATTATTTCTATAGCCACTGAACTCAGTAAAGTGACTGAAATCTAATTTACTAATTCAGAATGCAGTTTTTTTAAATATTGGTCATATTGAAGCATAATTTCACGTTTTTGGCTTGGGTTTGGGAGACATGGTCAACGATTTGATTCATTTTCCTGCTCTTCAGAAAACAAAACAGAATAGGGAGGGTAACCGTATATTCATTTCCAGAGTTATCTGGCTTACTAGTTATCTTCGGGGTAACTTCATTTTGCTTTTCAAAATTAACAATTTGCCATCTGTGTTTACTTCTTCAGAATGAATATTTGCCCAGAAATGCTAATTGCTTATACAGAAGAAACTTTGTTTATTTCAGTGCTACCAAAAATAGACTCCTGACATCACAAATCATAAGACTAAAACATTTTATCAATGATTAAATTGCTTTGATGAGTTTGATGCCATTTCTGGTGAGAGCAACGTCAGAAAAATGGGGATCTTTTTTGGTTGTGTAGAATGGATGAATGTGCAGCCATGTTTATAATTATGTTTATTAGTTGTAGTATTACAATTATTCTAAAAGACGTATTTCAAAGAAATCTAGGAATTTCTTCAAGTGCTGCCAAGTATCGCAAAAAAGAGCCATCCATTGTTTAGTTAATTAGTGCTAAAATAGCTTTATGACATCAGAAGTCATAAGGCTGTATTTGGCCTATGTTTTAAGAGACATGACTGCATTTGGGAAATGGAGTGGGAGGAGAAGGAAAGTGAGAACTGGCCTTCTATATCTCACTTGTAAATAAAGTATTAATATAATGGAATCAAAATATATGTATGTGTATTTGTGTTGTTTTACAAAAGCCTTTGGAGACATACGCCAATGATTTTTTTTGATTTTTTTTTTAAAAAAGAAGCTTTCAAGCCTGTTTTAAATGAATTTTGCATGACTCCTATCCAGCTGGCTATTGAGACTGCTCTGTAGACATTTTCTAAATTCCATTTCAGAAATCTGCAGGGTAGTGGCTTGAGCTGGAAACCCTAAACTGTAGAAAGCATAAGGTCTTAACTCCACTGTTAATCCTTCAGAAGAAAGTCAAGCTCTCAGGATTTACATCAGACCTAGAGATAATTTCATCTGAAGCTGAAGAAATCCATAAATAGGCTCTGAGCTCTAAGTCCCATGACTCTACATACAACTGAGGTATGCACAGGAGGGAGATGAAGAAGGGTAAAATACAAAAAAAAACCATTGTTGTGCCATCACCATCTACTCAAGTTCAGAATTTTGCTCAAATTGTAGTCAATTGACTATCCAATCAAACATGCCTGTGGGAGGTATCAGTTTAACCCAGAAGGTCCCAAACTTGGTAGCTTTAAGACTTTGGACTTCAACTCTCAGAATTCTCCAGCCAGCAGAGCTGTAATGTAATGTTATTCATTGCACTAGGAAATACAACTAAAAAGGTCAGCAAAGAGTACAAAATGTAAGGCTCAATGTGTTCTTTTTCCTGTCATGTTTCAACTTCCCTTTACCAACAGAGCTAGTTTTAACAGATGACAACTGACCTTTACTCACACCCTTCTCTCCATCATCCTTGTTCTACAGTACAAAGATCATCAGGTAGGGGTGAATGTAAACTGAGACAATTTGTGCTGTGTAAATATTCAAACTATGGAGTATGCCTTCCAGGTTTAGATAGTGGAAATGAAAAATGTTGAAGGATAAGCACATAGTTTTGTCTCTCCCTATATATATGTCTCTGTGTGTGTTTGTGGTGTGGGTGGGTGTATGTATGTGTGTGTAGAGTCCTCATCCAGTTTACTCCTTCCTTTTTAGCTGAGGTTTGACTGTATAAACACAACATTTTTAAGTAGTCCTGAACACTCCATAGAGAACTGAAGAAGCTTGTGAGTTTATGAAGATGACATCAATTTGAATAGATGAGCATCTCATTCTGATCTAAGAGGAAGGGCTGCTGGAAGCACTGCCATTTTAGACAAACTGATTTATTTATTTGTGCATCACATTTACAACTCACCACTAAGCAGCTCAACAAATAAGCACACAACTTATATTCTTTTTTATGCAATAGGGAGAAAATTTTATATGTATGTATTAAAATTAATAAAACTTTTTTTCAAAAACAACAACAAATAAGCACACACAATAACAATGTGTAAGACCATCTTATAAATACTTTTTTTTGCTTTTGTTTGTTTGTGACTTCAAGTCAGTGTTGACCTGGTGATTACCTGGGCCAGTTTTCATGGAAAGATTCTGAATTGGTTTGCCACTGTTTTTGCCACTGTTTTCAAAGGATGGCACTGAGAGAGAATGACTTGTCCAAGTTCACCCAGCAGGGCTAGAAGTCAAGTTCTTCCAGTTTCTAGCCTGGTCCTTTAACACACTGGCTCTCATAAATTCAGTTAAAAAGCCCCCAAACAATGTATGGGTGAGGCCCCAGAGGCACTCCAGAACAGCTCTGTCTTCAATTTTTTTTCAAAATGCAGATAATTTGGGAGACAAATTATTCATATGAGACCATTCTGGAGGGCCAACCCCATCATTGAAAAGCATTTCAGCTACCAAGACATTCTGGAAATGAGAGACAACCATCTGCTTCTAAATAAGTGAAAGGTCACAGACTGGTTGTTATTTGTAAGAAAACATTTCTTTGTTAATGAGTCTCTTACTGTAGACCACTAGCATAATGGATGCCACCTTTGAGGAAGGTTGTTTATATATTTAGCAATATGGCATAAGGAAGGTCAGATAGAAATAAGAAAGTGAGATTTTATAAATAAAACACATTTGCTTTTTAAAGAGAACTACTTGGTGAACAAGGAAAGGGAATAAAGATAGCTCTTTTTTCATAATACAATATACACAGCTTCAATCCCAATTACACAGTAGATTGCTTCTATAAAATGTGTTTTTGAATACAAAATGTTTCTCCACAGAGGTAACTTTGAAACTGCCTATCTTCTCCTCTCTGAGAGTTTCTGTTTATTCTGCCAGCTCTGCTGAGGGGAGGAGGCGTGTTCAAGATCTACTCTACTAAACAGTAGCGGTCCAGGTAGGCTTGCCTGCTCTGTTGTGGCCCCTCTCCTGTGGAACAGACTCCTTCCTGAATTTCAAAGAGCCACAATTATTTGGTTTTCCAGAAAGCCATTAAGACATTTCAAAAGTTACAAATAAATAAAGGCAGACTATTATCTCTAGATTCATAAATGCACACTGCTTAGATTCAATCAGTGATGAATTGCTAACCTGAAATATGAGCTCTATTAGAATAATATATGCAGTTACTTTTTCTTAAGCCTCCACAACAAAGAGATACAGATGTTGCACTATGTTATGTGCTAATGTATGTAGGGGGGTTTCCCACAACTTCTACCCTTTCTCTTTAAAGGAAATTGAAATGTATGGACCATTCTGATACAATAGTGCAGGAGTGTCAAACTGGCAGGCCACTGGCCAGATGTGTCACGTGCAGGCCACACCCACCCAGCTCATTGAGGAGAAAAATGTCACGATATATCAAGTGACGGGAATGTGACATCGCAAGTTTGACACCTGTGCAATACTGCTTCAGAAATATCCCTTCTTGCAATTGTTCAATATAAGGATAATTTCTAAAGCTAATGCATGGTTTCAGCAGGTTCTGACCAGTTCTGAAGAACCAGTGGAAATTTTGAGTAGTTTGGAGAACCAGTAAATACTGGCCCCACCCCCATCTACTACCTGCCTCCCCAGTCCTAGCTGATTGGGAGGAAATTGGGATTCTGCAGTATCCTTGTCCTGGATTGGGAAGGGAATGGAGATTTTACAGTAACCTTCCCCTGCCATGCTCACCAAGCAGTGCCATGCACACCAAGCTACACCAATAGAAATGGTAGTGAAAACTTTTGAATCCCATCACTGTAGTGCACTGTGTGTAGTCATCTAAAGCAGGGTTCCCCAGCCCTTAGTCTGTAACACAGTGGTGGGCTGCATCCTATTCAGAATCAGGCCACAGAAGTAGTGGGCAAGTGTGTCCATGTGTGTGGAACGTTGCATTTGTGAAAGTGGTATGCTTCTATGTGCCAAACTATCCCCTCTCTCATCCACCCTTTCACTACCTCCAACAGTCCTCCAAGCCGGAAAGTTGGAGACCACTGATCCAAAGTGTAACGATCTGCAAGTTCAATTCTCAGTACAGGTCTTAACTTCACAGAATGCTGTCTGGCTACTCATTTCTAAGGAGTCTTCATATGGTTGATCATACTGGTCTCGTAGTCAATGCAACCAAAAATACCATGTAGCATATGCACTGTATAAAACTAAAGAGGTTTTTCTACCTCTAAGAGATCAGATAAATAATCTGATATATAATAAATAATAAATAATCCTCAGAACTCTACACTGCTTTTGGTAAGCAACAGATCTTTCTGATATTTGGTGTCTATGGGTTTACATTTGAGGTTTGGTTGAGGCAATTACAGGGGGAAAACAAGTTAAATCCCAGTGTACAGTCTTTGCATGAAACAATCATAAAATAATCTGAAGGGTTCTAAAGAAATCTGTTTTGATATCTTTTCATATCAAATTAATGTTTAAGAATATAAAGAATTCATCTGTGGTACCTCAAAGCATTCTATATTTATTTCAAAACACATTTTTTCCAAGGAAAAGGTTAGCATGTGAGGCACCATTTCCTCTTTCAAAATACATTCATTGTCTAGACTTAATCTCACTGATTTCACTGTAAATAAACTCACAATCAGTACTTAAATTGCATTTCCTGCATGTCATGACTTCCTCATTTGCAACACCAGAAGCAAAGCACATTTTTCATACCACAATATATTATATTTGATTGTCCAATACTAATTTCAGGAATAACTAATCTGACTCAGATCAGTGTGAGGGAACTGGAGGAGGATGGGGAAAACCTCATTTCTCCAACACATTTTCGGACCTTTCAGCAACAAATAACACTGCCTCAAAGGAACCACAATGGATTCATCACAGTTTTCTAACTTTTTTACATGAGAGGGAGACAAAGCACCACGAGGAGTCTTAATTCAGTCCTACCTGTGGCAAACGGGATAGTGGGAGAATTGGCAAAGTGCTTGCTATAAATCAGCTTGCACTAAAAATATCCAAATCTAGATGAAGAAATTAAATCTTTCTAAAACACCATGTTTGAGAATTTCTTTTGGTTTTTCATTTTTTGAAAAGATGACTGCGTACTCTACATTAGCCTACTCCAGTCTGGTGATGTGTGTGTGTGTGTGTGTGTGTTTGTTTATTTATTCATTCAATCATTTATTTATAAAATTTATTGGCTGTCTATCTTACCATAGGGTAGCTCTGGGAAGCTTAGCATCATAAAAATATGTCTATACAAATGCAATTGAAACATAAATAATTACAATCAAACATTAAAACATAAGAACACATGGAGAAGGCAGGGGTGGAGTGGGGGGGGGGAAAGATGAGATATGTTGTTACTCAATTAGCCACCTCAATCAGCCACCTCCACTCACTGTGTCCCCAAGTCACCTGGCCGAGCCACATCTTTAGGCCCTTATGGAAGGAGAGGAGGGTTGGGGCCAACCTCGCACCAGGGGGAAAGACATTTCAGAGGGCAGGAGCAACAGCTAAGAAGACCCTCCTCTTGGACCCCACAGCCGAAATAATAAAGGCTGATGGGACCTGCAGCATGCCTCCTCTGCTAGTACAAGTGGGATGGGCCAAAAGGTGAACACCAACAGTTTGAACTGCACCCAGAAGCAGGCTAGTAACCAATGCAATTTGTGGAGCAGTGGTGTTACTAGGACCATTCTTGGGGTCCCAAAAACCAGCCCCACTGTTGCACTTTGACCCAGATGAAGCTTCCAAATCTCTGATGACCACTAGTTAGACTGAGAATACAATTCCCAGTATCCTCAATCAATCGATCCAATGGAAATTGGACAATGATCTTTGCATATGGACCTTGGGTCATAGCATAGAGCTGATTGATGTCTATGTATGTATGGATTGAAGTATATGATACAATGACACACAGCTGATAAATGCAGATAAAGTAGAGAAAGATTATACACCTAGAATCAAAGGATGGCACCTTGGAGATCTTTTAGTCAAATTTCCCCCAATCATATCATGAAGATAATATGACTGGAAGATACTGTGCTTGACAAACTAAAAGCACTGGAGAGTTTACAAATCATTAACATAGTTTGTTTAGGTAATTTCTAAATTGCATTGGTGGAACTCAGCTACTGTGGTTTATATGCCATAGTTTATGGCTGAGCAGAATATATGAGCCTGCAGTGATGGCCTAGGACTAGGTTTTATGGTTAAGGGCCAAATTTAAATTTAACTCCCAGGCAGTGGTGAGCTGCATCTGGCTTAACAACTGGTTCTATAATTGTGCTCTTCACACAAGCACAACTAATGTGTTTGCATGCAGCATTCAAAATACAGCAATCTGATGCTCAGCTGCTTATCTTCTAAGACAGCCCCGGTCAGCTGAGCCAGAAAGAAGGAAATATAGGACAGGATAGAGGAAGGGTGGGTGGGGCCAGCCGATCGTCGGAACTATCTGTTTGTCTGAACTGGTCTGAACCAGCAGCAGTCCACCACTGGTCCCAAGTAACAGTGGTTGGGTAAATGATATCAGTTGGGTAAAGTTATTCCTCTTTTCTCAATGAAAACAAGATTTTTTTTTACATTGTTCAGGTATTCAAATACAGCAAAAAGGTATACCTGAACGATCTGGGCTCTTAAGTCCAAAAGACTTGGCAGATTTGGCTGTAAAATCCATTTGGCAGCAGAAGGGCAAAACGGAAGGCTCTCTTAATGTTGAGGTCCGGAGCTAGTGTCCTTAGGGTATAAGAAAACAAGAAATTTCATGGGTTAGGGACATAAAAAAGCAGATTCTGAGCTATGCAATGTGTGAATCAGTTATTGGTTTTGGAAACTTCAATCTTTTCATTTTAAAGCACTTCTCTTTATGGCGGAAAATAGCTGTTTCCTCTCTGAAATGAAGACACAAGTACCCTATTTCTCTGGAGGAATTATTTGCTATGCTTTGCTGCATGGATAGCCTCCAGCAGGTCAGTGTGTTTCTTTGTATCTGTTTTTGCAATAGGAAGCAGCAGATCTAATTTTAGACCAAATATCATTTTTTTAAAAAAAATCCTAAGCATAGCAGAAGGGAAAAATGCCCCAAACAATCACCCAATTTTATTTGGTTTTACAATCTGATTAATGGAAGAATGTATAATCTGGAGGAATGTTTCCTTAACCACAGAAAAAGCTGGCAAGCAAGTGATAAAGAATTATTGTTTTGCAAGCTGACAGAAGTTCTTGAAGGGATAAGCATGTGATAAATCAAAGTGGATCTTACATATGGGAATGGAGCATGGAATCTGGAAAATTGCAATTCGAACTTTGAGGAGGGGGGTTATTTTATCAGTGGCCATACTACCGTATTTTTCGGACCATAAGATGCACTTTTTTCCCCCAAAAACATGGGGGAAAATGTCAGTGCGTCTTATGGTGTGAATGTGTGTGCCCTGGAGTAAGTCAGAGTTGCTGTTTGGGCGGGGAGGACGGTGCTGCGGTTTGGGAGCGAGGCCGAGGAGGGGAGAGCAAGAGCGGGCGGGATTGGCGAGATGGCAGCTCTGTGTTTTCCAGCATTTGTTGTTGCTCTTCGTCCCCCGAGCTGAAAGCTTCCAAGCAGGGCGGCTGCAGTCTCGCCTGCCGGGCTCCCTCTCCAGGCTTCTCCTGCCCAGAAGGCAGGGTCCCTCTCTGGAGCCCCCATTGCCGGCACCCAAGTTCTCCTCAGTAACATCCCCGCCCGCTGTCGCTCTACCCTCTTCGGCCTCGCTCCCAAGGCACAATGTTGGAACTGCGCGCCCCGGTCCGGAGAAGGGAGACGCGCGGGAGACAGGCGGGACTCACTCTTCCTGCAGCTGCCTGGCCGGCTCTCCCGTCTTCCAGCTGAGAGGCTGCCGAGGAGAAAGGAAAACCTTCCGGGAGAGCGGAGAAGCCGCTAAAACCAGCCCTGCCATGCCGGCCAGGCTGTCGCAGGAAGAGGAGCCAGTCCCACGCGTCTCCTGCGCGTCTCCCTTCTTCGGACCGGGGTGCGCGGTTCCAATGTTGCTGGCAATGTTGGAACCTCACGCCCCAGTCCGGGAGACGCGCAGGAGACGCGTGGGACTGGCTCCCCTTCCTGCAGCTGCCTGGCCGGCTCTCCCGTCTTCCAGCCGAGACGCTGGCGAGGAGAAAGGAAAACCTTCCGGGAGAGCGGAGAAGCCGCTAAAACCAGCCCTGCCATGCCGGCCAGGCTGTCGCA
>JANHFP010006873.1:174671-187493 GCA_032468135.1 Calamaria suluensis
CACTCATGGGTTGGGGACAAAATAAAAATATTGTGGGATCATGGCAAAAAAAAGCCATCAATCAATGTTAGGTACAAGTGGGGACATGGCCTTAGTGTGATGTATGAACTCTGTGTTAGGTGGCAAAAATATGCCTTCTCTTATCTTCCTGCATGTAATTTGTTCCTACCAATATTTTTCTCATTCTTATGCACAGTGATGCATATGAAATCTTACATATATGCAAATATTGCACTTTATTAAAAGGTAGACTTATCGCATAAGAAAGCTTCCCTTTAAAAAGATCAACTTATTAAAATTGTTGCTACTCTTCAGTTGTGCTGTTATCCCTGACTCTGTGTGACCTGATGGGCATCATTATGCTAGGATTATCTGTCAGTAACTGCTTCTTTAAATTCTTGTAGGATCACACTTGTCTCATCACTGATAGTTCTAGCTACTTTCTGTTGTCAGGACTGTTTTTGATTACCTTTGATTTTTCTAAGCATCATGGTCTTCTCCAAAGCTTTTTGCTTTTCATAATACTTAAAATCCGGCTTAATCCGGTTTAATTAATCCAGCTTAATATTCATTTTGGTCTTACTTCAGCTCATGCTGATTTACTTGTTTTCTAATGGTCTATTGTATTCCTAACTATTTTCTCTAAGGCCCCAATTCATAGGCCTTTGTTTATTTGTTTATTGAATTTTCATTTGTTTACTCTTTCTGATGATCCAGCTTTCACAGCTTTTTTCCATGTAACAGCCTTATGGTTGTTGTTGTTAGTTGTGAAGTCGTGTCCGACCCATTGCGACTCCATGGACAACGTTCCCCCAGGCCTTCCTATCCTCCAACATCCTCTCAAGCTCACGCCCACTGCTTCAGTGACTCCATCCAGCCACCCCATTCTCTGGTGTCCCCTTCTTCTTTGGCCCTCAATCTTCCCCAGCATTACATTCTTCTTCCTTCTCATTAGGTGGCCAAAGTATTTGAGTTTCATCTTCAGGATTTGTCCTTCTAAAGATTTCTAAAGAACACTTCTTTTAGTCTTTTAGAAGACTTCTAAAGTCTTCTGAAGAACAGCCTTATGGTAATTATGGAAAAAATGGTCTTGAAAATATGTTGTTTCTGTGATGTCTCTATCTAGAAATGTTAGTATTTCTCAGCGATAATAAATAATTCTCTTTATTTCATGATTGTGTAGCTATCACTGTGAATTTTTGAACCTAGGAACATAAACCCTGTAACTATTTCACCTTCACCTGTTTGCAATAGGACTGCATTGCCCATTGATATAATAGTAAGTTTTAGTAAGTAAGTTGTAATAGTAAGTTGTTTTAGTCTGAACAATAGATCAGTCTTCCTCACTTCCAGCCTTCACAGCTGAATGGATCAGCAGCGTATCTAAAGTTGCTGATGTTTTTCTGACCAGTTTTAATTCTAAATTCTCTTTCTTCTATCTCAGTTGTTTTTATATTCATTTGCTGCAAGAAGAGCAAGAAGCAGTCATCAAGTTATGTTTCAGTGCCCTGATAACATTGAACAGTCTCCAAACAGTCTCCAAATGGTCAACCAGGTGTCAAAAGTGTGTCTCATTTTCAATGCTTGTTGTGGACTTTCCTCCATTCCTGAGGTAGGTTCGTTGCTTACTCAAGTCAAGATCTTCCAGAACTACAGCATATCCTATCATCTCATTTCTCAGACAGATCTATAATTTATATCCTGTTTGGATAGTTCGATAGTTTGACTACTGAATAGTAAAACAGAGAGAATTAATGCCGTTGCACAGCAATAGCTTTCTTGCTATATAAACTGCTAATAAAGCAGTTGACCTGATCTTTTACATAATGATGATTTCTGTTATAATAACGTTGCTGCTACTCAGACAGCTCTGTCTTAAGCCAGATGTTTCCTGATTCTCCTCTATTCTACGAACTGAGGCTGAGTCTTTCTTTAAGGAGCAGGTAGATTGGTTTCTTATAAAAACTCTGCTTGTACAAAATTCCTTTGTCATCAGGAAGTATTCCCACCCCTAGCTATTTGAGATACAACTGCCTTTCAACTGGGTTTCTCCTATGAAGAAACCTTCCAAAATACTGGATAACAAATGCCCATTTCCTGTTTTTGAATAGATAAATCCATTGCCTTTTCCTTCAACTTTCAGCCATGCTTAAAATATATCCAATATCTCATTTCCTCCTGATCCTATAATAATTCCATTGCTCTTTGCAGATTTTTCCCTCTGTGTGTATATGCGTGTTAAAAAAAGGGGGAGTTTTCAGAACACAAAAGAGACTGTACTTTATCAAGCATCTCTTTTCAGCTTATGAAAACTAGTGAATCTTTTTTCAGGCTCACATTTCTGCATTCTGTATCAGTTATTCTGCAGGTCGATGATTTATTCAGCAAATCCATACCTTGATATAAAATGCTATATCAACAAGGCTGCAGATTCCAGTAGTATATTCTTTCAATTTTCTAATCTGCAATCCACCACCACCACCATCACCTTTTCATTAAATTAATGAAATTGACTAATATCCTCTGTTTTTATTAGTTTCAAGTTTCAGTCCTCCCTCCTTCATCCTGTTATTCACAATTGTCTAATGGAAAGTATAGACTCTTCTCAGAATAGACTGGGCCAAAGTAGGAGTTTATTTGTCACTGGTAACTTCACCTTCATTGAGTAGCTGGCTTATGGTTTCTGTTTCCTTCCTTTTATTTTCAATATAGTTCAAAAAGGTCTATTGTTGTTGTTGCTGTTCTTAGCAACCTGGACAAAAGTTCATCTCAGTTTGAATTTTAACTTATTTGACATCTTTTCTGTGTCCCAGGTTATTACATTTTTTTTGGTATATAGTTACTATAGTATAGTCTGACCCTAACTATACTATGGAGATGTTACAGTAACAATAGTTATATTGCACACTCCCTTAGAAAAAAAAGAAAAAACCCCAGGACAATAAATTAAGACAAAATAGACAACCATTTGATTCCAATAATGGTACGCATCCATCAGCCCTTTAATAATTTCCTTGCAGTTTTCAAGTAGGTTGATGGAAAATGCTTAGAAATGTTTTCCATACAGGAAAAGCCATCCATGTATGTAAAATGATATCTCTATTTCCAAAGCAACGTAACAGCTGACATCAGAATAATAATAATAATATTTCCATCTCTTCATAGCCATTCACCTTGCCCTCAGGGTGAAAAGTAAGCTGAAGTGCGTGAAAGCTGACTAGGAAAAAATACAGTACATTTTGCTCAATGTCAGTTACTGTTAGTTCTGTTAGTTCTAAGAACATCCTCCCCAATTATCACTCTTCTAATGTGTCAGATTATGATACCACACTGCTTGAAGGTAATAGGCATTGTAGCCTAATATGGGATGGAGTAAGAGATAGAGTTATAGATTTTTTTTTAGAAAAAATGAACTAAGATTAACAGATATAAAATATTTTGAATTACAAAAATCCATAATCCACAGGAAAAAAGACAGAAAAATCTAAAGTGTCTAGAGACAAGTATTATACATATACACATTTATCACATATGTAAACTATTACCACATTATAAGAACCAAGGTGGCACAGTGGTTATTGCAAGTTAATTCTGCTGACTGCCAGGAGTTTGATCCTAACTGGCTCTAGGTTGACTCAGCCTTCCATCCTTCCTAGGTTGGTAAAACAGGACCTAGATTGTTGAGGGCAATATTCTGACTGGGTAAACCACTTAAGAGAGGGCTGTAAAGCACTATGAAGCAGTTTGTAAGTCTAATCTGCGCCTTTTGAGATAAACTATAAAATCATCAAGGGGACCTTTTGAAAAAATATCTCATATCCAAGAAAGAAGAGAAGAAGAGAAAGGATCTTGAAATAACTTCACCTTGATTTTCTTTGTTATGCACTCTGGCATACTTTCAATATTCTGCTACTTTGTCCTATAGCTATAAGATCTTTCCCGAAAACCCTGCCATGCCTGTTTCTTGACCTTTCCTGTCTTGACAGGGTGAATTTTTAAAAAAAACACAAACCAAACGTAATGAAATGTTTTCGGTCTTGACTGCTGATCCATAACAAATGAAAAGAACTTTCTGTCCTTTGATATTTTATAAGCAGTAAGGAGCAACCCTATGGAAACAAGTGCTTAGTGTTAAATAAAGAATGGGTCTTTTCAATTTAAGATTGCTCCAAGCATTTCCACTCCATAGAGCATTAGCCATGGTGATTCATTACTATTGTAGACCAGTTAATATCAGCACGCTAAGACTGGGACATCATAAACATTGTTGGACTTTTATTCTTCAGAATGGCTATTCACGCTTGGGTGGGAATGCTGAGAATTCTAGAGTTTGGTACAAATGGAGGGCAATTGGTTGGGAAGGATGGAATGCAATCAAATGATGAAAACCTTAATAATGGGAATAGCATATCCCATCCTTATCCAATCTAGCGATCATATATTGAAGTTTATCATCCCTAGGCGGAAAAGTTAACAGTGGTTGGAGAGTACTAAGTTTGAGAAAAATCAGTTGTGATCCTACATGTAGTTTTCACCCATGAGAAAGCCACAAATTAATTGATGAAAATGTAACCTTTCTTGTTTTGGGCTTCTTGTGTTGGGGTCAGGAATCTCTGTTTATCTTCTCTCCCCATTAAAAGCCATTCATATGATAATTTATACAGAATACAAGGACAATTATTTTTCACAAACATTAAGCAGGAATAGATCAAGAGTAGGAGTGCTGGACAGCAATTTCTGTTCTTTCCCTTACTTTGCTTTTAGTTACTTCTTTCCAGGTATGGTTTCCACCTGGTTCAGAACCCTCCACTCAGATTTTCTTAGCTATGTATTATTTGCAACACATGTGCCACTGTGCTGCTATTTCTTTGTTTGCAATCCAGGTTCATAAAAATTGAATCCTTTTGTTTCTCTATCATTGCAACAGATTCTCTGAGAAGTGACCTTAACATAGGCTGAACTGCTCCAGAGTAGATCAGGTTGTCTTGTACTGCCTTTACAATAAGGCATAGGAGCCCTGAGCTATGTACAGGTAGTCCTGTACAGCAGATCTTACCTTTGTCCTTAATCTAGCCAGGCTGCTCTTTGTCAGGTTGAGTGGCCTCTTCTCTCTTATGTAAATGAGAATGACGTGGAATTAGGTTCCAAGGACATTGTAATAATGAGTGTGTTGGTTGTAAAATGACTCTCTAGAAGTGTTGTTTTGCATGTTTTTGGCATAGAACATTTTTAAAAATTCAGGAGTCATAAAACTATTGAGTTACAAAAGCCAGTTTAAGGTTATGGAATTCTAACTTTTATTTGCCAAGTCAAATAAAACTAATTTCCCAAAAAATACATGTACAAATGATAAACGTTCTCCCAATAAGGTTACTACTAGTAGTAATATTACTACAAATTTCTATAAACAAATATCATGAAGATGTAATTAAAACCAACACATCTTTTTATGGATGCCTGTTATGAATTTTCATTCTTTTTTCATGGTTTTTACTGCTCATCTGTATCTGTATACCTTTATTCACCTGCTATTTGTATATTTATAGCATCCATTTTGATTGATAGTTAAGCCACCTGAGCCATTCTAGAGTAAGTAAGGTATTCATTTGTAAAATAACATTTTAAAATAAGGCAAATAAGAAATCAAATAAACACACTTAAACAGAAGATAGAATTCAGCTGCTTAGAAATTAGAGTATATTGTTCTACATATCTTCAGGCTCAGTGTAAATGCCTGAGTTCTGTTACGCTATGCAGGGCCTTTCCTGCCTGACAAGGGTAACAATATGGGAATATTGAGAGCTGTATGAAGATTCACCTCCTGCATTTTCATCACTTTGCTGCTCTTTTAAGCTCTTCTAGACAGAGTTCCCAGACTTTTACCAAGTTATGGTTTAACCATGGCTTTATTTTTATTTTATTTTATTTTTTTAAAAACCCTACATACTAACATACTAACCCAGAGGTTCCCAAACTTGGCAGCTTTAAGACTTGTGGACTTCAACTCCCAGAATTCTGAGATTTGAAGTTCACAAATCTTAAAGCTGCCAAGTTTGGGAACCTATGTACTAAGCCATATACATTGTGCATTTCCACAATTTTTACTACTGGTTCTCCAAACCACATGCCACCCTCACTATCAGCTTGGCTGAACCAGGCTGAACTGGGAGCATTTCACCCCTGGACTAATGCATATCTCCTAGTAAATGTTTCCAGATATGGAAGAACTTTCTTCCCTCACTAAGATGGGCTCCATCCCTGAAAGCTGTACCCCAACAGCTCCAAAATGAAGATAAATGGCAGAGGGAAAAACATTCACCTCCCCCTATTATTCTACCCATTTTGTCACTGCGTATTTTTCTACTGAATGGTTTTCATGAAACCAAAGCTTTTCCTCTTATGTTATGCATATCATTATTTAAAACCTACATCAAAACTTATACTGGGGAAGCTTTCGGTGACCATTGTTGTATTCCCACTTTTGATTATTGCCAATAGTCAAAGGTATAGGAGTTGTAACTAACACTATCTGATAGGACAGTGATAAATTCCAGATTCAAAGTAGCCAAACATTACTTCATTGTGCTGCTAGAAGACATGAATTTTCTTTTCCTATTACAAATTTGCCCTATGAGTTGTAACTTTATTATGAAGTAGTTGACTGGTACAGTTGGCTTGCAAGCCAGAAAAAGGCAGAAACAAAATAAACTCGTCGGCTGGATTCTTCCCAATCTATTCCTGTTTTATGCACAAGTTGCTGCTATTCTACAGGCAATTAAGGGAATATCATAGACCCAACTTTTATGCACTGCTCTTGTCTTTTCCATCTTGCTGTTTATATATATATTTATATTTGTTGCCAAAAGAAGCAGAAGAACAAAAGTTGACAAAAGGGCATGTCAATGAAACACATCAAAACTTTGAGTTTAAAAAAGGCCACAAGTAACTGGAATAGTTATTTTTTTCTATAAAAAATAAAAAAGGCATGCACTTCCTTCTGTGCTGACCAAGGCTTCCAGATATAGTAAGAAGCACACAATTAGTCACAAAACCTTTTTTATTTTAATGGCTGTGAATTATTTTCATTCACAGCACATGCTAAATCACCAAGAGTTTATAAATAGTCCAACAGACGTCTGCCACAATCCTTCATATAAAATTGGTAAACACCCACCTTTATCTTCTTTGACACTCTGCCAAAGATCTAATTGGCAATTACAGTATCTTGGCAAGGCCACACGGAAATACAGAGTCAAAAACAGAGCTTCAAAGTACAAACCGAACCATCAACAACTTTGCTTCCTACAAAGGCTCCCATGCCTTTTATCTTCCTTTATGTTGTATGGGACGGGCCAATAATCTCCAAGCCTTACTCCTGAGTTGTCCCTTTTGTTTTAACTGTTCTTGCCTTCTGGCAGCTCTGTGCATGTGTGCACTAGAAACAGACTCCCCCAGTTCCTCTGCCTCTCTGATGCCCAATTCTGGAGGGTATGCAAGAACAAAACCAAATCAAAAGATGTAGATAGGAGACCATTCAGCAAGGAATAACATTAAAGGAGGATCCTACCTCCCTTATACTTCTCAGAAGATCCTGAATAGATTGGTGGCTGGCATGCCTAAGTGTAAGACCAATATGCTCAAATGGAGGCTTTTAGAAGAAAACAACACGTGTGAAAGTGGAGAGACTCAAAGCCCAGCCCATCTGCTGATATGTCAGCTACTACCAGAAATATGTACTGATAATAACTTATTTTTGTGCAATGACAAAACCAGGAAGGTGGTTTCATTCTGGTATTCTAAAGTTTGACCTAGACATAAAAGAACAGCTGAATTTTATATAACAGGGCAGAAGTTCAGTCTATCTCACTTGCTGGTTATGCATGGCCATAATTTTAAAGAAAAGAATTTCAGTAAGAATTTTTATTGAGCAAAAGCTACTCTAAAATGTTAAAGTCTTATCATAAGCTCAGTGCTTAATAGGTACTCAGACCCTTTAAACTGTTTTCAATGAGATTAGAAGCAATTGTGGCCTAGATAGATAAAAAATGTCAGTGGGTATAAAAACTACTTGCTATGTTTCTAAACTGATAGTTAAACCTTGTTTTCATGGTACATACGTATGCACTGGACTTTGACTAATGAAAGGAAGCAAAGGGTGAGGATGTTAATGTTTAGTATGAAATGACACAAACTGTACCCTTATTTATATGAACACATATAATGGTGCCTGAAAGTCACTTTCAGTTCTTTTTAGCTTTGTACACTATGCAAGGTGACATTCCTTTTTTTTAGGTGCTGCAGTCATCTTTATTTTAGATTTGACAGAGTGGCCAAAGCACTAGCACACCCGTCTTTCTGATGTCTGACAAAGGAAAACCACTCTCACCTCCATCATTCTCCTTTTCCACCATTTTTATGGGTGATGGCAAAGGAGACAAGAGATGGCATTCCTAGAGAACACTTATTTTTGAAGGGCTTTTGTAGCACATAGCTTTCATGTTAGAACTGGAAAGAGAAAATTAACCCACCAGTATGTAATTCTGCTTGCTATTTTCATTCAAGTTGATGATAAAATCAGACTGTGTTTATTTTTTTTTTAAAAAAACATCCACACTAATAGCTGTACTACAATTCTCAAAACTGAGGGGTTTTTGTTCTTAACCTTACTCATTATGCAACTATGAGATGTGTAGGAATATTCTGTTGAGGTATGCATCCTTTCTGGCTTCCCATGCTTCACTTAAATGCGAAAGGAAGATATTTAGAGGAAAATCCTAAAGTAGGGCTTCTTCAGTTCAAGAATGAGAGCTAGCCTGTATTGTTGCAGAATAATGGAGAAGAACAGCATGTGTTCTGACATTACTGATAAACCAAGCTCAAAAAGGCCCTCAAAGAAATTTTCAAGCACCCCAAGAATGAAGTAGAAAAGTAGAAGTGAGGAGGAGGAAAGTGGGGGCACATTTTCCACAGAATTGTTTTTGAAATAAATCCTCATTAGGAATTATATGCACACATACCAATATTCATTCATATTTAGCCAAGTGTTTGGCTTCAAGGAAGGAATGTGTGCAGAAATTTGGGGAACCATCTTGTTTTATCTGACTTAAAGTAAGTGGAAATAAAGTATTTATATAAGAATTATACTTTGAGGAGCAGAACACTGTGTCCTGATCTTAACAAATGAGCCAAGAACAGTTGTGACATGAAAGTCTCCCTGTTCAAATAAATGTTATCAGATTGAAGTAGCTAACTAATAATAAATTCAGAGCTTCCCGGTTTTTGTGTCAGAAAAAAATAATCTTAGGTCAGAAGGGATATTTTTAATTTTCATTTTGATCTATCTTGTAGCATTTTATGTGGAAAGCAATGAGCCCCATCATTCTAAAGAAATGTGATAAGCACTGAAGAAAATAATAATAATAAAAGAGTAAAAAGAACTGGCAAAACTGCCTACATCTCTACATGTATCTAGATAGGAGATTTTTTAAATGTCCAGAACAACTGCAGACGCCATGGAAATATTTACAAAATACGCAGGAAGGTACAAAAGGAGAAAAAAAGAGGGTGTATTGCTTAGCAATCACATAAGAAGGAGATCAGGACAAGATGTTACTGAATACAGGTTTTATATCAGTGTTAAATTACTCAGAAAAAACAAATGATGAAGATGTTCCTGGAACTTAAGAATGACCAAGCTGTATTAAACCAAGACTCATTTATTCTAGGATTGCACTTTAAACAATAGCCCACCGAGCCTCTTATATCTCACAAGCAGAACTGTTGGTTCATAGCATGTCTTATTTAAAGATAGTTTGCCTCCGTAAAGCAGAGGCTCCACTTCACTAACAACTTGTGGCAATAAATGTTGTGATAGATTTATTGCAGCTGCCTTTTTTTCTATGTCTTTGATAACTTGAAATCAATCAAGTTACTTTGATAATCTTGAGAATATATGGCACCTTTTTCAATTTCCTTCGGTATATTTGTCATTTTAAATTATCTCTTTCGAAAGTTCTTGATAAGTGTGCCTTATTTTTTTCAGACAAAGGTTAGCTAGATTTTACATTGCAATTTGATTGGAAAGCTGCATTTTCTTTCTCTCTTCAAATAGCAATTTGGGAAGGCAATTGTCCAGGCATGGCTGGGGTGACATGGGTGAGGTGAGGTGAGGTAACCATTTCTCTCATAGTTTTTTGTATCTGATCACCGCTTTCCACCTAGTTCTTACCCATTTTTTTTTCTAAATGGAACTTTAAATTTTTTAAAAAGTTTTTAAAAAATATTACTGACACAAAGGCAATTCAGTAAAATGGCATGACATATTTAAACAGAGAAATTTTTCCCCTTCTTCTATAAAGCCACCTGTTTTGGACTTTTACCAACTACCACCTAGCCACTAGATACTTAAAGTACTTCGTTCCTGCTGCTCATGAGAGATAGTTTACGTTGCCTTTCTTTTCTATGTACCAGAATTATTTTCAGGGTATGAGGTAAAAATCAAGATGGTGGGTATAATGTTATTGAAGCTATGTATATGTGATACAAATTACAAAATGGGTGGAGCTTCAATTATAATGGCTGCCATTATCACTTTCTTGACCATAACTTCCAAAAATCCCCACCAGGGGTGAAATCCAGCAGGTTCTGACAGGTTCTGGAGAACCAGTAGTGGAAATTTTGAGCAGTTCAGAGAACTGGCAAATACCACCTCTGGCTGGCCCCAGAGTTGGGTTGGAAATGGAGTTCTGCAATATCATTCCCCTAGGAGTGGGGAGGGAATTGGGATTTTGCAGTATCCTTCCCCTACCACACCCACCAAGCCATACCCACCAAGCCACACTATGACCACCAAGCCATGCCCACAAAACTGGTAGTAAAAAAATGGGTTTCACCACTGATCCCCACCATGTATTCTTTTTCAGCTGTGAGACTACACAGCAAATCAGAAGCTATTCTATTTTGCTACAGTATATTGTAGAAGAGGTCTGGGAGAGCATCTGATTCTGGTTCAAATAGGCAGATGCTCAATAGACAAAACAGTAATAAATGAGCACTTGCTTTGTGTAAACAAGTTACACTACAGATTCAGGATGCTCCATTCCCCCCCTTTGGTTTTGGTCTCCCTCTGAATCACTCAATTCATGAACTTATTAGTTTTTTTTAATCAGGATAGTTTATGGTGAAGAGGGAGAATTCAATCCTTCAATTTCTTTGCCTGAAGATTTGTCAGATAGGGAAAAATAGTTTCAGTCTTTGTCTCTGTTGAAATGAAACAATTATAGGGAAAGAAAGAATGGAGTAAAGGAAAAAGAGAAAGCTTGGAAGTGGAACATTTGGAAGGGAACCTTCAACCATCTAGTTCTGATAATTACCTCTTTGGGCAAAAGGTAATGATATACAAGCTGTTCCTGACCACATGACATTTCCTTGGTAACAATATGAAGGGTTGCTATTGGCTTCTTCCAGTATAAATTAGTTTAGAGAATTGGGATCCCATTCAAGCATTAGTCAGTCCCATTCCTACTCAGCCACATCAGCTTCTTTCTGCTGTGACTGACACTTGAGATAAACCATCAAACTGATACTGTTCAGATGAATGCCCTCCAACAGTATGTGGATATCTACCACTGAATAATGCAGATGTGGTTTTCAGCAGCTTCTGACCAGTTCTGGAGAGCTGGTAGTAGAGATTTTGAGTAGTTCGGAGAACCAATAGTAAAAATTCTGACTGCCCCTACCCCATCTATTCTCTGCCTCCAAAGTCCACCTGATTGGGAGGAAATGGGAATTTTGCAGTATCCTTCCCCTGCCAAACCCACCAAGCCACACCCACAGAACCAGTACTAAATATTTTTGAAACCCACCACTGGAGTAATGATGTCTGTTTTTTTAAAAAACTATCAACTTTATTTGTGGTCTAAACATTTTTATGTAAAGATCAGAGGTTTGAAAGCAGGAAGAATGTAAATAGCGTGGGGTAGTGTTCCTTCCTTCTTTTATATTATTTTATATTCTAGCCTATTTGACAAACTCAGGCAAAATTATCCAAAATCTATTGGAGGATGATTGATTTAAAAGATGGGGTTTTTTTCTGTTATTAATTGGATTTTTTTAAAAAAAACCTATCTATAAAAAAAATCAATAGGGGCTCTATTTGTTAAGAATATTTATCTATTGAAGTGATTCAGGGCAAGTGGGTGGAGGGAAAATGGCAATGAATCAAGGGCGAGGAAGGGAAGGAAGTTCTTTTTAAAGGTCTTGTTATAAGTACTAAACTTAGAAATGGCTTTTCTTATTCTTCTTGTACACTTCCAACAATTAATAGATGCTGAATACACAAACATTTTTGCAGGGGTAGGATTTTATACCCAGCTATGACGAAACTGCTTCTTCTTCTTTAGATGTGCTTTGAAACCCATCTGAAAACGGGGGAGCCCTGCCTGGCTAAAAAAGACATTTAGTGCTGGCGTCAGGCAGCCATGGCCATGTGTTTGTCAAAAGACTTGATTTAGGAAGCAGATGTCGGGATTGGCTTTCTGCCACTACTTTGGTGTCTTTGGCTTCAAAAGTCATATTTCCTTGATGTATGTAACTGTCCTCTTGCAGCAATGAAAGAATCTAAAATAGAACAATTGCTTGTGTGGAGTCACTTGTCACAACATTAAAAAAAAGAAAAGAAGCAAAAATAAAATAACTAAAAACACCCTTTGCTTTTCAGACGGACATTCCAGATTTTCTTTTTCCAAGTTGTTGCATCACATTATTTTTCATCTCTGCCCACCCACCCACTCACCCCCGGTTAGATGCAAAATTGGGTCATGC
>JANHFP010006873.1:294371-308986 GCA_032468135.1 Calamaria suluensis
CTTCGTTTTGTTGTGGCTCCGTGAATAAACATCTCCTGCTTATTCCTGGTTCGTGGTGGTTTGTTCCTGGTGTGTTCCAACCCCACAGCAGTAAGTTCGCAAGCAACTTACTGTGTGCCAGCATGGAGATGTCAGGATCGAAAGGGGCGAGTGCGCGGGGCGCCTCTAGCTCGTCGGACGGGTCGGGGTCGGCGTCCGGCGGCAAGACATCGGGGGGAAAGAGCAGCCGGCCGGTGACGAGATCCAAAGGAGCACTGGTGGCACCTCCGGTGGGTCGGAAGTGCCGAAAGAAGACTGCGGCAGGGCGACGGAGAAGCGGGTCGCCTAAGAACGTGCCCTCGGCAGCGGCGCCCTCCGTTCCTGTGGCCGCGGTTCCGGGCGCGGCTCCACCTGTGTTACAGCAAACGGGAACCTGGTGGCGTGGTTCGATGTTGGGTCAAGCGGCCACGCAGATCTCTCCTTCGTTTGCCCCACCGGTTGGGTTTTGGCAGGGCCCAGCTTCCTCTGCGCCGGTGTGGGGGACAGGCCCGGTGTTAGACCGCCGAGTGACGTGGGAAGGCCTGAAAGGAGAGTTTGGACCTATGCAAGGGGACACCACCTTTCCTGCTGTGGATGCACAGGTAGCTGGACCTTCAACTGGGGGTGCTGGTGCCGTTGGGGGGGGCTAGTGCCATATTTTCCCCCTTTTCCTTTATTTCCCCTGTGGGTGGTGGTGGTGGTGGGCCTTCAGAGCCTGCGGCTGGGGGGGGGAGTTCCCCCCCTGTGTGGACTGCTGGCGTAGCGCCACAGCCGATATGGGGGCCACCCCCTCTTCAGGGGCATTTCAACGGCAACCCCGAACGCCTGTCGGTGTTTTTGAGACAGGCAATTGGACATTTAGAACTATATGGAACACTTTACCCCACCCAATGGGCCAAAATAGCTGCTGTGACATCGGTAATGACTGGAGAGGCTGCGGACTGGGTGGCAGTGTTACATTGGAGGCGTTCCCCTGTACTTGCTGATGTAACTATGTTCCTGGAAGCATTGAGACAGAGATTCCATGATGACTCGCTTGGTGAGGTGGCTGAGGACGAGTTGATGGAGGTGACACAATGGGGCCGTCCGGGCAAAGAATATGTGGCCGAATTTAAGAAGGTCATGTATAAGATGGACGCGTGGCCCGAGAAAATGTTGGTTCGCCAATTCAAGCAGGGGTTAGATCCACCTGTACGCCGCGCTTGTTTGTATAGGGGTTTACCTCCACTCCTATCTGAATGGTTCAAAGCCGCAATCCAGCTGGACATAGGGCTACGCCATGAGAGGCAGGCACGGCCTTCCGGATCCGGGAGAGGGTGTTTTATCCCGGGTTCCGTTAGTACCCCAAAACCCGCACCTGCATCCCAGCACATTGAGACGGGGACAGAGCGTGGTCTTGGAAGGCGTCCTGTATTCCATTGTTACCGTTGTGACAAGCCTGGGCACCGGGCTGCTGAGTGCCCATTACCCCCTGCTACTCCAGATGGTGCCGGTCGAGGAAAACCCCAAAGGGATCGGTGGAAGGAGGGTCGATCTCAAGGGGCTGTACAGAAAGCTATCCGCAGGCAGCAAGTGGATCCAGCATGGGAGGAATCGGACGTGTCTGTTGAGGATCAGGGGGAGGATCCCCTCATCGAAGGCGAGGTAATACCTTTCTTAATTCCTATTACTTTGCGAAATGGGCATACGGGGACCTGGGTGAACTATACGGCTCTTATCGATACCGGATGTACTCGATGCTTGATGAGCCATAAGATAGTATCAGAGTTAAGCCTTCAAACTAAGCCGTTAAGGCGACCAATTAGATTTGAGCAAATGGACGGATCGGTAATGGGGGGGGCGGTAACTACTGATGTAACGGAACCTGTGTGGTTACGCATAGGAGAGTATCAGGAACCTATTAGATTCATGGTGGTGGAACAGCTGGTGGAGCCAGTGGTGCTGGGCTTGGCGTGGCTAGATCACCGAAAGCCGGTGATTTGGTGGGATGAGCAGAACCGGCGGTTGAGTTTCCCTCTTCCAGCATCGGGGGGAGCTCAACATCCCCCAGCAGTACCATGTTCAACGGAGGCATCGTTGACATCGTTGGATCAGATACCCCATGTGTATGATGACCTTCGGGAGGTGTTTAGCGATGTACATGTTGATTGTCTACCTCCTCATCGTGATACAGACTGTGGTATCGAATTTAAATCTGGGGCTCAGTTACCCAAACCAAGAATGTATGCTATGACACAGCAAGAGCTTGCGGAACTCCGACAGTATATTGACCACAATCTGAAACGTGGGTTCATTCGACCCAGTAAATCATTTACAGCTGCTCCAGTGATGTTTCGTGGAAAGAAAGACGGAGGCCTCAGACTCTGTGTTGACTTTAGAGGATTGAACACGGTCAGCGTGGGAGATGCCTACCCCCTCCCTCTATTTAAAGATCTTTTGACTAGCTTATCCACAGGACGGATATTCACCAAGTTGGATTTACGGGAGGCGTACCATCGCATCCGAGTCCGAGCAGATGATGAGTGGAAAACAACGTTCTCCTGTCCTCTGGGCAGTTTTGCTTATAGAGTAATGCCGTTCGGATTGCAGGGAGCACCCGCGGTGTTTATGCGTTACATAAACCACGTTCTTCATGAATTCCTTTATCAAGGAGTTTTGGTTTACATCGATGACATTCTCATTTATACGCAGACGATGGAGGAACATATCGCGCTTGTGCGTAAAGTATTGAAAGCTTTGTTAGACGCTCAATTGTACGTCAAGATCTCTAAATGCGAATTCCATAAGGACACCATCGACTATTTGGGATATCGTGTATCAACTTTAGGGTTAACGATGGACCCTGCAAAGGTAGAGGCGGTGACCAAATGGCAGAGCCCACGAACCAGGAGGCAGTTACAAAGCTTCCTTGGATTCGCTAACTTCTACAGACAGTTTATCCCTCGTTTTGCTCACATCGCACTCCCTTTAACAGATTTGTTAAAAACCGGATGTCACCGAGTAAGCCCATCCCAACCAATTCCCTGGTCGACCGAGTGCCAAATTGCTTTCGACCAGTTAAAGACTTTGTTTGCGGCGGAACCAATACTAATACATCCACAGGTCCACAAACCCTTCATAATCCAGGTGGATGCAAGTGATGTGGCTGTGGGGGCTGTTTTACTTCAGAGGGATGATGATGGAATACTACATCCATGTGCGTATACCTCCCGAAAGTTCTCACCAACCGAACGCAACTGGGCAGTTTGGGAGAAGGAGGCTTACGCGATCCGATGGGCATTGGTAACTTGGCACCATCTCCTGGAAGGCAGCTCAAAACCCTTTGAGGTCTGGACAGACCACCGTAACCTGTTAGCCCTACAGGCAGTGCGCCGATTATCGCCGAAACAGGTTCGGTGGGCTCACTACTTTAGTCGGTTCCAGTTTGTGCTTAAATACGTTCCAGGAGGTCGTAATTTCCTAGCTGACGCTCTATCTCGGCAACCACAGTTTAATAGCGTGCGAGAAGGGATAGTACAACCTTTAATCACGTCAGTGAGTGGGCGCAGTCAAGATATACCATTAAAATTGCGACTCCAACAAGAGTGCAATAATGATGCCTGGTTCACCTCTCACACTAACTTAATCACCTGGGATAAGGGACTCCCTTGGATACATAATCGAATCTATGTCCCTCTCACCGTTCGAGACGAGATATTACAACAATGTCACAAAAGTAAGTTAAGTGGCCACCCTGGAATAAAGAAGACCCAGCAATTGATACAACGACAATTCTGGTGGCCCTGTCTGACAAAGGATGTTCACAACTATGTGATAAATTGTGATCGTTGTTGTCGCATGAAGCCCAGAACGGGAAAAAAATGGGGGTTATTACAAAGAGTAGCGATTCCCTCTTCACCATGGGAGGAGATCGCGATGGATTTCATTGTCGACCTCCCTCCCAGCAAAGGACATACGGTCATTTGGACTGTCATAGATTTATTTTCAAGACAGGCTCATTTTATTGCTTGCAAGGGACTACCTTCAGCCAAACAACTGGTGTCGCTCTTTATTCAACATATCTATCGGTTACATGGCTTACCCCGGTGAATTATATCCGATAGAGGGGTGCAGTTCACCTCCTGGTTCTGGAGATCGTTCTTGAAGGCTGTGAATGTGACTCAGGGCTTGAGTACAGCGTACCACCCTTGCACGAACGGGGTGGCTGAAAAGGCAAATGCAATGATAAAAACCTACCTACGGTCCTATGTATCTCATCGGCAAACCGATTGGGTTCAGGTTTTGCCATTAGCGGAGTTGTGTTATAATAACACAGTGCACCGTAGTATAGGGCACTCGCCGTCGAAAGTGATATATGGGAAGGAACTAGTTGTATTCCCTGATTTACCCAACCCAACCGAGCAACGAACCAATGACCCGAGTAAATGGTTTCCATTCAGAGGAGATTTATGGAGTGGGGTGAAGAATACCCTGTCACAGGCTTTTACGAAGTGTCAGGTTTATGAGGACAAATCTCGCATACCTGGACCATCCTTTCGAGTAGGGGACTATGTATATCTTTCAACTAAATATCTCCACCTGCACTACCCAAATAAGAAACTAAGTCCCAAATACGTTGGGCCTTTTAGAATTATTGGACTGGTAAATCCAGTAGTAGTGCGACTGCAGTTATCCGATCGATGGAAACGAATCCACCCTGTCTTTCATATAAATTTGTTGAAAAAAGCTTCCTCAGGGATACCTGCGGTTCCCCTCTCTACCCAAACTGGAGACGGACAATATGAAATAGATGCAATACTAAAGTCTAGATGGGCTAGGAAGAACCTCCAATATTTAGTACATTGGAAAGGGGGACCTGATGACGATACATCATGGGTAGATGTACGCGACATGAATGCACCACGGTTAATGAGGAAATTCCATAAATCATATCCTAATCAACCAGGGGGGGATGGAAGACCAACCCCCTAATGTTACTATTAACATATTCATCTCTTTCTTTCTCTCTCTCTGTAGGATACCTCCTGGTGAAGGGGGGCAGCATGTTGTGGCCGGTGGACACAACATCAACCAGGGCGTCCTGAGGATCCTGATGAGGGATGACGCTGAGCGCAATCCACGATGACACGGAGGGTGGGAGGAACACAAGGGTGTGGTGATGGTGACGCGTCGGAGAGGGTGTGCACGGGAGATCGCGTCGGGGATTGGGCGAGCAGGAGGCGCGGGGTTTAAAAAGCCTCAAGAGGCAAGGCATCGGCCTTGCGAACTTCAGATTGTTGGGGCTCCGTGAATAAACCTCTCCTGCTTCATCCTGGTTTGTGGTCGTTTGTTCCTGGCGGGTGTTCAGCCTCAGCAGAAAGTTCGCAAGCCTTGATCCTGTGTGTTGGCGTGGAGATGTCAGGATCGCAAGGAGCGGGTGCGCGGGGCGCTTCCAGCTCGTTGGACGGGTCGGGGTCGGCGTCGGGTGGCAAGACATCGGGGGGAAAAAGCAGCCGACCGGTGACGAGATCCAAGGGAGCGCTGGTGGCACCTCCGGTGGGTCGGAAGTGCCGAAAGAAGACGGCGGCAGGGCGACGAAGAAGCGGGTCGTCGCCGACGAACGCGCCCTCGGCAGCGGCACCCTCTGTTCCTGTGGCCGCGGTTCCGGGCGCGGCTCCGCCTGTGTTACAGCAAACGGGAACCTGGTGGCATGGTTCCATGCTGGGTCAAGCGGCCACACAGGTTTCTCCTTCGTTTGCCCCGCCGGTTGGCTTTTGGCAGGGGCCAGCTTCCTCTGTACCGGTGTGGGGGACGGGCCAAGTGGTAGATCGGCGAGCGACATGGGAAGGCCTGAAAGGAGAGTTTGGCCCTATGCAAGGGGACACCACCTTTCCTGCTGTGGATGCCCAGGTAGCTGGTCCTTCGACTGGGGGTGCTGGTGCTGTTGGAGGAGGGGCTAGTGCCATATTTTCTCCCTTTTCCTTTATATCCCCTGTGGGGTGGTGGTGGTGGTGGGCCTTCAGGGCCAGGGGCTGGGGTGTGTGTTCCCCCTCCTGTGTGGACAGCTGGGTTAGCGCCACAGCCGATATGGAGGCCCCCACCCCTTCAGGGGCATTTCAATGGCAACCCTGAACGCCTGTCAGTGTTCTTAGGACAGGCCATTGGACATTTAGAACTATATGGAACACTTTATCCCACCCAATGGGCGAAAATAGCAGCTGTCACATCTGTAATGACTGGAGAGGCTGCGGACTGGGTGGCGGTGTTACATCGGTGGCGTTCCCCTGTACTTGCCGATGTAACCCTGTTCCTGGAAGCGTTGAGGCAGAGATTCCATGATGACTCGCTTGGTGAGGTGGCTGAGGACGAGTTAATGGAGGTGACCCAACGAGGACGTCCGGGCAAAGAATACGTGGCCGAATTCAAGAAGGTCATGTATAAGATGGATGCGTGGCCCGAGAAAATGTTGGTTCGACAATTCAAGCAGGGGCTAGATCCACCTGTACGCCGTGCTTGTTTATATCGGGGGTTACCTCCACTCTTATCTGAATGGTTCAAAGCCGCAATCCAACTGGATATAGGGTTACGCCATGAGAGGCAGGCCCGGCCAGCAGGACCCGGGAGAGGGCGTTTTGTTCCGGGTTCCGTTAGTACCCCGAAACCTGCACCTGCACCTGCATCCCAGCACATCGAAACTGGGACAGAGCGTGGTCTTGGAAGGCGTCCAGTATTCCGTTGTTACCGTTGTGACAAGCCTGGGCATTGGGCTGCTGAGTGCCCTTTACCCCCCGCTACTCCTGATGACGCCGGTCGAGGAAAACCCCAAAGGGATCGGTGGAAGGAGGGTCGGTCGCAGGGGGCTGCCCAGAGGGTGGTTCGCCGGCATCAAGGAGATCCAGCGTGGGCGGATTCGGATGTGTCGGTTGAGGATCCGGGGGAGGACCCCCTCATCGAAGGCGAGGTAATACCTTTCTTGATTCCTATCACGTTGCGGAATGGGCGTACGGGGGGTTGGGCGAACTACATGGCTCTAATTGATACCGGATGTACTCGATGTTTGATGAGCCGTAAGATAGTATCAGAGCTAGGTCTTCAAACTAAGCCGTTAAGAAGACCAATTAGATTTGAACAAATGGACGAATCAGTAATGGGGGGGAGGGTAACAACTGATGTAACAGAACCTGTGTGGTTACGCATAGGGGAGTATCGGGAACCTATCAGATTCGTGGTGGTAGAACAGTTGGTGGAGCCGGTGGTTCTTGGTTTAGCGTGGCTGGATCACCGAAAACCGGTGATTTGGTGGGACGAGCAGAACCGGCGGTTGAGTTTCCCTCTTCCAGTCTCAGGGAGAGATCAACATTCTTCAGTGGTCCCGTGTTTAACGGAAGCCTCGTTTATGTCATTGGATCAGCTACCTCCGGTGTATAGTGACCTGCGGGAGGTGTTTAGTGACGTACATGTTGATTGTCTACCTCCTCATCGTGATACCGACTGCGGTATCGAATTTAAGTCCGGGGCTCAGTTACCTAAACCAAGAATGTATGCCATGACGCAGCCCGAGCTGGCGGAACTTAGAAAGTACATTGACCACAATCTGAAACGCGGTTTCATTCGACCCAGTAAATCGTTTACAGCAGCTCCAGTGATGTTTCGTGGAAAGAAAGACGGAGGCCTAAGGCTCTGTGTTGACTTTAGAGGCTTAAACGCGGTTAGTGTGGGAGATGCCTATCCTCTCCCTTTGTTTAAAGATCTTTTGACTAGCCTATCTACAGGACGGATATTTACCAAGTTGGATTTACGGGAGGCTTACCATCGCATTCGTGTCCGAGCTGAGGATGAGTGGAAAACAACATTCTCATGTCCTTTGGGCAGTTTTGCCTATAGGGTGATGCCGTTTGGATTGCAGGGAGCACCCACAGTGTTTATGCGTTACATAAAAAACGTTCTTCATGAGTTTCTTTACCAGGGAGTTTGGTTTACATCGATGACATCCTCATCTATACGCAGACGATGGAGGAGCACGTCGAGCTTGTGCGTAAAGTATTGAAAGCTTTGTTAGATGCCCAACTGTACGTCAAGGTGTCTAAATGCGAATTCCATAAAGACACCATCGACTACCTGGGATACCGTGTATCAACGTTAGGATTAACGATGGACCCCACAAAGGTAGAGGCAGTGACCAAATGGCAAATCCCACGAACCAGGAGGCAGTTACAAAGTTTCCTTGGGTTCGCGAACTTTTACAGACAGTTTATCCCTCGTTTTGCCCACATCGCGCTCCCATTAACCGATCTGCTGAAAACCGGATGTCAACAAGTAAAACCATCCCAACCAATCCCCTGGTCGACGGAGTGCCACCTCGCTTTCGAACAGTTAAAGTCTTTGTTTGCGGCTGAACCAATACTGATACATCCACAGGTTCACAAGCCTTTCATAATCCAGGTAGATGCCAGTGATGTAGCTGTGGGGGCTGTTTTGCTTCAAAGGGATAATGACGGAATACTACATCCATGTGCGTATACCTCCCGAAAGTTCACACCAACTGAACGCAACTGGGCGGTGTGGGAGAAAGAAGCTTACGCAATCCGATGGGCATTGGTTACGTGGCGTCATCTCCTGGAAGGCAGCTCAAAACCCTTCGAGGTCTGGACAGACCACCGTAACCTGTTAGCCTTACAGGCTGTGCGCCGACTATCGCCGAAACAGGTTCGGTGGGCTCACTACTTTAGTCGGTTCCAGTTTGTGCTTAGATACGTTCCAGGAGGTCGTAATTTCCTAGCTGACGCTCTATCTCGGCAACCACAGTTTAATAGTGTGCGAGAAGGGATAGTACAACCTTTAATCACGTCAGTGAGTGGACGCAGTCAAGATATACCGTTACGATTGCGACTTCAACAAGAGTGTAATAAAGATGCCTGGTTCACCTCTCATAATAACTTAATCACCTGGGATAAAGGACTCCCTTGGATACATAATCGAATCTATGTCCCTCTCACCATTCGAGACGAGATAATCCAACAATGTCACAAAAGTAAGTTAAGTGGTCACCCTGGAATAAAGAAGACCCAGCAATTGATACAACGACAATTCTGGTGGTCCGGTCTGACAAAGGATGTTCACAACTATGTAGTAAATTGTGATCGGTGTTGTCGCATGAAGCCCAGAACGGGGAAAAAATGGGGGTTGTTACAAAGAGTAGCGAGTCCCTCTTCGCCATGGGAGGAGATCGCGATGGATTTCATCGTCGACCTCCCTCCCAGCAAAGGACATACAGTCATTTGGACTGTCATAGATTTATTTTCAAGACAGGCTCATTTTATTGCTTGCAAAGGACTACCTTCAGCCAAACAACTGGTGTCGCTCTTTATTCAACATATCTATCGGTTACATGGCTTACCCCGGCGAATTATATCCGATAGAGGAGTGCAGTTTACCTTCCGGTTCTGGAGATCATTCTTGAAGGCTGTGAATGTGACTCAGGGATTGAGTACCGCGTACCACCCTTGCACGAACGGGGTGGCTGAAAAAGCAAATGCAATGATTAAGACATACCTACGGTCTTACGTGTCTCATCGGCAAATCGATTGGGTTCAGATTCTGCCGTTAGCGGAGTTGTGTTATAATAACACAGTGCACCGTAGTATAGGACACTCCCCGTCGAAAGTGATATATGGGAAAGAACTAGTTGTATTCCCTGATTTACCCAACCCAAACGAGCAACGAACCAGTGACCCGAGTAAATGGTTTCCGTTCAGAGGGGACTTATGGAGTGGGGTGAAAAATACCCTGTCACAGGCTTTTACGAAGTGTCAGGTTTATGAAGACAAATCTCGCATACCTGGACCATCCTTTCGAGTAGGAGACTATGTGTATCTTTCAACTAAATATCTCCACCTGCACTACCCAAATAAGAAACTAAGTCCCAAATACATTGGGCCTTTTAGAATTATTGGACTGGTAAATCCAGTTGTAGTGCGACTGCAGTTATCCGATCGATGGAAACGAATCCACCCTGTCTTTCATATAAATTTGTTGAAAAAGGCATCCTCAGGGATACCTGCGGTTCCCCTCTCTACCCAAACCGGGGATGGACAATACGAAATAGACGCAATACTAAAATCTAGGTGGGCTAAGAAGAAACTCCAATATTTAGTACATTGGAAAGGGGGACCCGATGACGATACATCATGGGTAGATGTACGTGACATGAATGCCCCACGTTTAATGAGAAAATTCCATAAATCATATCCTAATCAACCAGGGGGGGTGTAAGACCAACCCCCTAGTGTCACTATTAACATATTCATCTCTCTCTCTCTCTCTGTAGGATACCTCCTGGTGAAGGGGGGCGGCATGTTGTGCCCGGTAGACACAACATCCGCTAGGGCGTCCTGAGGATCCTGATGAGTGAGGACGCTGAGAGCAATCCACGATGACACGGAGGGTGGGAGGAGCACAGGGGTGTGGTGATGGTGGCGCGTCGGAGAGGGTGTGCACGGGAGATCGCGTCGGGGATTGGGCGAGCAGGAGGCGCGGGGTTTAAAAAGCCTCAAGAGGCAAGGCATCGGCCTTGCGAACTTCAGATTGTTGGGGCTCCGTGAATAAACCTCTCCTGCTTAATCCTGGTTCGTGGTCGTTTGTTCCTGGCGGGTGTCCAGCCTCAGCACCAAGAGGCCACAGAAGGCAATAGTTGTCCAAGGACAAAGAAAGAGAAGGTTATATGTTACCTCCCTTTTATGAATGGTTTTACTAGCTTTTATTCTTCTAAGCTGTCTCTCAAATGGAAACAGAAAAAAAATGTGCATATTATTTCTTCCCTCTTTTTCAGTTTCAGAAATTGCTGCCATTCACTGAAATTACAAGCTCACACATTTTCCTGCATGTGTTTTAAAATATATATTTAGTGTAAAGGTGTTTTTTTTAAAAACTGCTTAATTTACAGACATTTTGCAAATTTTTCCAATGCAATGCTCTTATGTTCATTATTTTCATGAATAGACCTGGCTCTGTGAGCTCAGCTTGGGGTCCCAAGAAGATATGGGGACCCGCTTCTTGGTTATACTCGTGATTTGAGTTGATATTGCTCAGTCACTGTGTATTTTAACTTTTGTAATGTTTTCAATTGTGTTTATTTTATTTTAACTTTGCCACCCAGAGTCACTTGTTATCATGAGCAGTCATAAAAATGTAACAAGGAAATAAACTGGACCAAAGTCATCCATCTGGCTTCAATGTCTAGAACTCAAAGTCTCCCGACCTCTAGTCAAGAGCCACACCAAACTAGCTTTCAACTCCAATTCTATGTATGTGGAATATGTGAGACAACCAGGATGGAGTTAAAAGAGTGGGGAGACCCAGATTCTAGTTCTCTCTTAGGTACAGAAACCAGCTGTGTGATTTTCTTAGTCCTAATCAGAATCAGAATCTGTCATAAACCAGATGGTACTACATGCACTATTAGCATTCTATAAGAACTGCAGCGAGCATAATACAAAACTGTTGGATCTTGTATCCAAATGCCACAAACACTTAAACTAGGTGAATCTTATGAAATTTAAGAGGTATCAAATTTTACAAGTACTTTACAGATTTTTCAAAGTGGGGTCTTTCCTCAGCAATTTTCCAACTGAGTCAGTTCACCTTTTGAGAACAGGGGACAAACTTTTTCCCCCTTGAATGCCAGGCTGTGATAAAATTATACTTACAAGTGTGGAGGAGGTAATGGTATCAAGCAGGTGTGATGTTTCCAGACTTCAGTTTTTCCCTCCTTTCTATCAGGAGGCTTCTCCCTCCCCTTCTTTTGCTTTAAATAGAGCAAGAGGGATGTCCCCTTATTTTTTTTCCTAGTATATTTTGCTTCCCTCTCTCAAGCATGTAGGTGCACAGCAGGGGTGAAATCCAGCAGGTTCTGGCAGGTTCTAGAGAACTGGTAGAGGAAGTTTTGAGTAGTCTGGAGAACATGCAAATACCACCTCTGGCTGGTCCCAGAGTGGGGTGGAAATGGATATTTTGCAGTATCCTTTCCCTGCCATGCCCACCAAGCCACACCCACAGAACTGGTAGTAAAAAAAATGGATTTCACCACTGGTGCACAGGAAAGCAGATGGATATTCTTTATTTATCTGCCTGACTTTGGTCCATTCCTTTCTCTTTGAGCCTAAGGCAATATGTATAACATTTCTCTTCAAATATCTCCCTACAAGAGGAGCACTGAGGTAAGTTAGATTGTGTTGTCAATAACTTTTTATAACTGAGGGAGGGTTTGAATCTGGTCCCCGCTCAGCCCAGATCAAGCACCTCAAAATTCCATCCCAATCACTGTTTGAAATGATGACAGAATCCTGATATGATACAATGAGTTGACTTATTTGTGCTTGTAGACTATGTGCATATGTGCATACACCTGTGTGACATTCACTAAATAAAAAAAACTAGAAGTACTGTACAAGGAGTGGACTACGACAGAGCCATTGTCCCACTGATATTCAGGTTTTATATATTTGTAGAAAGTTGCTTTCTTTTTCTTTTTAATATTGGAAAGCATTAAAACACGATCTCCCTAACTTATCACACAAAGGGATACCAATACATTTTTCAACCTTAAGTTTCCTTGTATTAGAAAACGCACCCCTTTATCACAATAGCTCTTTTGGTAATAGGTACATCCTATTTCGGTCAGTTTCTGTTTTATCTAAAAATGAAATGAGTTTCAGTTTCCTTTAAGCGTTTGGTTCACCTAAGTGACAATCTGCATTTTATCTCTGCAGATCAGATTCAGCCACATATACTTCTAAGAAGTCACGTGATTTAACAGTTTTGCTCCTGAAATCAGCACATGGTGTTCAAAAACCAATGCTGTATATAGTCTGATGCTTTGGTTATCATATGCAAACATTATTAATCTTCACGGGCAATTCTTATAGGCAGGCCCTAACTGGAAAATAATTGGGTTTTTTCTCTTCTTAATTGATTTTGTGCCATCAAAGTTCATGGCAGTTTTCTTGCAACCAAAATCTACTTGACAAATAGATTGGGGAGAAAAGGTTGTTTGCTGTGCGGGCCATCCATTACTGGAATGGAAACACTTTTTAGAAACAAACATTTGTATTATAGTTTTGTAATATAATAAAGGTATAAAAATGAACAAAAAAGAAGAAAAGAAAACAGATAAGAATGAAAAAAAGAAGAAGTGGGGAAAAAAAGAAAATAGATTTTTGTCTTTTGTTCTTTCTATTGAGCAATTGTCATCTTACTCTTTCCCCTCTGTCTTTAATGTTTTCTAATCCCCAAATCCATAAATCATCATTTCAGTCTCTCCTTCTTTTAGGAAAAAAGACACTTAAGGCTTCCAGACTTAAAAAAAAACACACTTTATCATTTGTTGCCTGATCAAAAATCTGAGCTCTGGCATTTCCATAAGCACCGTCAATTCAATAACCCAGTTCTCTACTGTCAATATTGTATTTTTCTTCCATGTTTCTAATATTGTAGCAGATACCATATATAATACTAGTTTCCCATATCTCTTTTCTACTTCAGCATCCATAAAACCAGAAGATCTTGACAGTTCTTGACATCAATGACAGGTTCTTTCTGTTCTGGAATTGATCTGATAATAGAGCACTTACAACTCTGTTGCAAAAGAAAATTGCTTTTCACAGCAAGTTTCTATTACAGAGACTTTTGTCAATCACTGGGTTACCCAGATATGGGAACTATGATGTGTGACAAGTAGTAACCAGAAATTTGATTCAGGCTGTCCTGGAAACAAGAGAGCATATAACTTCACTAGTATAGTGAAGTTATATGCTACAATAGGCAACATCAGTAACACCATCACAGTCCTACGTTAAACCTAGAAATGTCCTTCGGTCAACAAACAAGTAAATAAATCTGAAATAAAATAAAATAAAACCTAAATCTGATAAGATTTGAGACAAATGTGATCTTCTGTCATGGAAAAAATGACCAAATTAAAGTGTTGGTTTTAGCTGAGTATTGTTTATAACAAGTCTTCTATGATTATCATCACTCTGGGGTTTATAGTCAGAAAGGCCATCTTCTGCAGAACTTCAGGGTTTTTACCAAAGTGACAGACATGTGATTTTTTAAAAAATAATTAAAAAAATAAAAATATGCCACCTGCTCTACGAGTACGCAGTATAGTTTCCTGTAGTTTGATGTATTGCTGTACAGGAAGTTCATGCAGCTGCAAAGTCTGTGAAGGATAGAAGGTGGTTCTTCATGCCAGGTTTTATGCAGAAAACAACAGGATATCAGTTCCTACAATTCTGCATGTATTGCTGAGAAATCTGCTCTCTTAAGATGCTGGGCAAACTGCTGTTAGGATTCCAGGAAAAATAAACCAAACTGTTCAAGATTTCCTCATTATAAATTTCTAAAAAGTCTAGTGCTAAAGACTCTGTCTGCTGAGTGAGGCACTACTTTGTCCTTGTTTCAAGTTCAGGTACCTCTGGAAATGGATAATTCTGTCTCATTTCTTTTTTTTTTTCCAAACAAGGTTTTATTGTGAAAATTTTGAGTACAGAAAAAAAAATTTTTGTAAAAGAATTGCATAATTACAATATCATATCTTTTCAATATCTTATAAGGTGTAA
>JANHFP010006873.1:309086-326635 GCA_032468135.1 Calamaria suluensis
GTCTCCTGTTGCATGACCTCAGGCTCGCCAGGATCTATTAACCCCACATTGTCTGAGCCAGAAGCAGGGGAAGGCTGGGGAATATCAGAGGGCATGTCATCGTCCAGGTCAGACTCAGGGGCAGGCTGAGACACAACTGGGCTCAGCTGGGGAACAACAGAGGGCATGACACCCACCCAGAAATGGTGGCCCTTCCTGACTCTGTGATGTACTTGGTGCAGTGGGACCCCTATGACATCCCTGTCTCTGGCTGTGTGTGAACCCACACCCTAGTGCTTTGAAGGAGCAGCTGTGTTCCTGGTTTATCTGGGAGGGTTGTGCAGAGATTATGTATCATACATGGAGGGGGGACATTCACACCCTCTCAGCTGACTGACTGCTTATCAGTGTTGGAGGTGAACCTTCTCCCGAGTTACTTCCAGTCCGTTGCGATGACATCCGATTCGGCTCTGAATAATTCTCATCCACTTCTGGAAACTAGGGAATGACCGGAAACTACTATGGGTATTCACTCCAGCCAGATAATGTGGTACCTGGCAATATCCGGATCCGGCAAATATTTAGGTTATGAATTTACAGGTTCTGGCTTTACTGTAAGTCATGGCTTAAAATTTCCACCCACCCACTCCCCAGCAACATCTTGTGTTTGTGTGTGTGAGTGAATGTGCATGTATGCGCATATTTTCTGAAGTCCTGTGTTGCCTCTTCCCGAGAGCCTCCCGTGGCCTCCTGCAATGTCCTGCAACTTCTTAACTGCTGACCTGTTAGCTATGGACTGGCACAGCCCCTAGCCAATCAGTTTAAACCCTTGCCTGACCAATCACGACCGTGCACCAAGCAAGGGAAGTTTGAATGAATGTCAGTGGCTGGTGGCATGGACTGCTCGGGTATAAGAGCGCCCGCGCCAAGCCAGCCAACACTTTTTTTCTCTAGCACTTAAACTCAATAACGTTATAGCTATGTGTGTCTTGTCTAATTTCTCCCAACTCTTCACTGGCGATGAAGGTGGGATCAGATGATCAACACACCACGACATTAAAGGAACTATGGCCAAATTGAAAAGGAAGCTTTAGCTGTTGTGGCCAGAATTAAATGCTTCCATAAGTACCTGTATGGTCAGCACTTCAAATTAGTCACAGACCACCAGCCGCTACTGGGAGCAGGAGACCGCCCAACCTCAGCAATCATATCACCCTGAATGCTGCGCTGGGCAGAATTCTTAGCTGTGTACAATTACACACTGGTACACTGACCAGGAAAGAGCATCAGCCATGCAGATGCCCTCAGCCAATGTCCTTTGCCGATAGCTGTAGAAGACCCAGCACCGGAGGCCACCATATTCCTCATCAAGAGTCTCACAGAAAATCTCATCACGGCAGTAGAGGTTGCGAGAGCTACTGCGAAAGACAAAACCTTGGCACAGATTTTAAACTGGACCTCGCGCAGCTGGCCTGTCAAGGTGGAAGACACTGAGACACTACCGTTCAAGCACCGACCAACCAAACTGTCAAACTTAAAAGGGTGCATACTGTGGGGTGACAGGGTAGCCATCCCACAAACATTGAGAGTAGCGGTACTGGAAAGAATAAACGAGGGACACCCAGGGATAGTCAAAATGAAGGCTCTGGCAAGGAGCTATGTGTGGTGGCCAGGACTGGATAAAGACATAGAAACATGGGTCGCCACATGCACACCCTGCCAGATGTCATGGCCAGCACCCCCATCAGCTCCCATACACCCATGGGACACCCCAACAGCACCATGGTCCAGAAGCCATATTGATTTTGCCAGACCCTGCCAAGGAAAGAACTACCTAATTACTGTTGATGCTTATTCATGTCGGGATCCGTCCCGACATGAAGGCCTGATGGTGGTGGGGAAGGAGGGAATGGTGCTGGAGTCTGGCAGTCTTGCAGAGAAGCATGGACGTCTTGCTGTCTTCGTGGTCATGAAGCCTGCATAGTCATTCATCTGGGAATGTGGGTTACTGAGACACGTTATGGGTGTGGTGTTGGGAAGCGTCGCGGAGGGCTGCACAGTGAGATGGCGTTGGGTGTGTAATTATGTCATTATGCTGTGCGTGGCTGGGTTGGAGTGATGATTGTTGAGGGGGAAGGGTATTTAAGCCGGGCTACCTGTGGAATGGTAGTGCTGTCTTTCTTTCATTGTAAGCTGAAGTCATTCCTGCTGTGCAATAAACCCAACCCTGCTTCTGAAGTCGGCGTGAGTGTTTGATTGTTACGGTAGAGACCAGCTATTTGAAGTGGTTGGAAATAAGTGTGATGCCATCAACAACCACTGAAGCAGTGACATTGACATTGACATTGAGGGGATTATTTGCAACACATAGCCTACCCAACATGCTGGTGTCCGACAACGGACTACAATTTACATCCCATCATTTCGAAACATTCCTGGCAGACAAAGGCATACGACACACTTTGTCCGCCCCGGGACACCCAGCCATGAATGGACAAGCAGAAAGGGCCATCTGGACCACCAAAGAAGCATTAGCACGACTCACCATAGGGGATACCCAGGAAAGAATCACCTGAGTATTACTAGCACAACACACGGCGTCCCACACAACCATGAATAAAAGCCCAGCGGAACTCTTAATGGGGCAAAAACTGAGAACTATCCTTGACAGGTTACACCCCAGGTATACCTCAGAGACCCCTGTAGACTCCACAAGTAGGCCTAGAGAATTCCAAATAAATGACCTAGTCTACACAAAAAACCTGAACAGGGAACCACTATGGGTACTGGCTCAGGTCACCCAGAGAACCGGTCCCCTGTCATACCGAGTCACCACGGAAGACAGCAAGGAATTGAGAAAATACATTGATCAGCTACAGGGAAGGAAAATGAGAGGGGAGTCGAGATCCAGCCTTCCTGATACTCCTGGCATTACAGAAAGCACCGGAACCGCAAGCTGAAGAGAAGAAAATAACCAACACCTACCCAACCAAAGGCGAGAGGCCTGGCAAGAGAACCAGAGAGGAAACGGTGCCACAGAGGGAGGAAGACAACAGCCAGTAAATCCAAGGAAAGAAGAAAATGGAGAAAAAAAATCCAACACAAGAACGCGAGTTCCAAAATGTTCCAGCTCAACTAGAGGAAATGACAAAGAACTCGACTGCTCTGAATGAAACCCAGACACGAACTGAACTGAGCAGGTCAAGTAGAGCACGTATGGTGCCTGCCTACTTACATGACTATTTTTTTTTAATTTATTTTTTGACTTATATACTGCCCCATCTCCTAGGACTCGGGGCGGTTTACAGAATTTAATAGATATTACAATAAATCAAAATAATCAAAATAATTTCTAACTTAAAATTCGAAATAAACTTAAAATCCCTCCCTGCCTTGTGCCTCCTCTCTCAATTCTGGATCTGTCATCGAGGGGCACAAGGCCTAAATAAATCGTGGAGAAGGCTCTGTTCATGTGTGGAGAAGGCTCTGTGCATATGTGGAGGAGGTGTACACACTCACATTTGCGAAGCAGTAGTGAAGGTAAGTAAATTTCACCCCTGGTCTAGATGATCCAGATATAACCTGCCTGTCTACTATATCCTGCCTAGAAGAATAGGCTGAGAACTTTCCAGCAATGAGATTGCAGGGAGAGGTTGTGTGAACATAACTATTGTAGGTAGCATCTCCCTTGTTCTGAAGTGACTTGCCTTCTGAGGTTGTGACCTCCCTGGTTACATTTTAGGAGGCAATAAAAACTATTCTTTTTCTGCAAGCTTTCAGAGCCAGTCCCTTTAGTCATGGCAGAGTAGCATGATCATTTAATTATTATTTGATTGTTTTTATGGTTTTAGGACTTTTATGCTTTTATGGGTTAGCAGTATACTGAAAAGTGCCTACAGTCAATAGAGTCGGCAGCATGCAAGAGCGTGTAATAATGAATAAAATTAATGGATCTGTTCTTGATTGATTGGTTTAGTTCATATGAAACTTTAATATTGGATTTCTCTCTAATGTTTCGCCTCTTCATTGAACTTTGAGATCGCGTACCATATCAAAACACTCCCAATATGCCATTCATCTTATTCAGCCCAATATGAAATGAGACCATACATTGAAGAAAATAAATCCAATGGGTCAGTCGAAGTGGTTTTATGAACAGTCTCCTCTATTTGATGCTTTGTATATAGGATTGCGATTTATAGGAAATTGAAGAAAGACCAACACAGTTGCATGAATTGCAGTTCTGAAAACTGACAAGGTCTACTATATAAGGGGTGAAAGCTTTGAAATTATGGATCATGACAGGAAATGGTAGGGACAAATAAGATCTTCAGTGGCCTGCTTTATCCCAGCAATGTTCTTCTTCTTTTTGAAGGTTTATAGAACTGCTACCAGTTCTATAAACTTACCACAAGATGGTATCAGAGGATTTGTAAAAGCAATATAAATAAAGAAATATCCATGCTCTGGAGAAAATGAGATCTTACTATTATTATGAGAAGACACTTCTGAAAACAAAACTATTTGCAATGCTTACGCAGAACCTAAACCTTAGGTGGCATAAACTTCAGTGGTCTGTGCATTTGCATTTTATACATATATACATACATACATACATTTTATACACAACAAGAGTGTCAACTCGCAGCCCATGGGTCGGTTGCATCACACATTGGCTGCCCTCATCCCCAGTTTAGCAATGGGGGGCAAGTTGAGATTACATCACATGACAACAACATGACATCCCGAGTTTGACACCCTGATATGCAATATACATGCTATCAATAATTTGTATCGATCTGTGTGTCGTATAGCATATCATTGTAGATATATACTGCACACTTCAAGGTGCACATAATTCTGCATGTCATTATGACCATGAAAAAGGAACTGGGGAATATGACTTGAGATATCTTTATATAGTCTCAGTCAGTAGAAAGTGCATAAATTTCTAAAATGAAGTATTTATCTCAGTTATAGAACTGGCCAAGAGAACATGGTGGCTAAGAGTATGGTAAATAGCTTCAAATCCTCTGTTTTAATCTCTGATTTGGAATTGCACAGGTCTCAAACAATTTTATATCTAATATTTTTTCTTCCTAGCAAATGCATGTCCATCATTATTTTTTGTTGTTGTTCGATAAGCTAAGCATTGATCCATTGGTTGTAGTCGTAGAAAGTCTGCACATTGTGAGCTTCATGTTTTGTCAAACTGATACTGCTCTGGCCTGATGGCAGCATTTACTCAGTCCATTTTGGTTTACATAGAGAAAGGAAGGAAATATATAGGGAACATGCAATATATGTTCCTTTTTTATCAGTACACTTTTTAGAAGCAGCTTTAGTTTAGTGATTGTTTGCAGACAGTACCTTGTGAAGATGAGAGGAACTTTGGGAAATAAAAATATCTGTTAGTATAGACATCTGTACATGGACAAAACCATCTTCAATGCATGTTTCCAGAGCTATGGGCAGAAACTGATATTATTGAGTCAAAATTTAGGATGGCATGTTGTGGCACAGCACAGCACAGCACAGCACAGCACAGCACAGAATACAATTTTTATTGGCCAAGTGTGATTGGACACACAAGGAATTTCCCTCTGGTGCATAAACTCTCAGTGTACTTACAATCAGCAATCTCTATGGAACAGGTCATGTTTGAAAGGCTGACATGCAAACAGTTGAGCTTTGCAGCTTTCAATTCCAATCCTCCTGTTTTTGAAACTACAAGTTGCTGTTCATCCTGATTCTTTTTTTTTAATTATTAGTTTATAATATAAAATTAAAAATTACAATCTTTGTGCTTTAAATTTTTGGCTAGATTCCTGGTACAGCATTGGATTTATGGTCACCTGCCAAGGCTATTTTCTGTGTTGGTCTCCTAGCTATGTTTGTTAGACTGTTTACTCCCTATCTGACCTAACTATATATTACCTGCTCCTAGCTCACTTTTTGCCATATCTAAGAGAAGACGTACAGTCCATGAGTCCTGCTTGTCAGGGCAGCAGCATGAAGGAGACTGGGATGTTAATTGTGTATGGAAGATGAAAATAAATACACAAATAAGTACACTGAATAAATAAATCTGAGCCCAATAATCTATTTTTTTAAAAGACTGCAATTATCAATCTTCTTACAGTATTAATCTAGAGGTAGAATAGATAGGAGATTTGTTTCAGATATCAAATTACTGGTTTAGGAGTGTTGGAACATTTTCCTTATATGTTTACAATAAATTTAAATTAATGATTGAGAAAGTTGTATAGGTGATAGCCATTTTATAAAAGAAAAATGCTGCTATTTGAAACAAACAAGCACAACATGTAACAAAACCCATGGAAAGGAAGACATATCTCAGGCAAAGAAAATCATACCATTTTATCTCTAACAAAGAGACATCTGCTCAGCTATCAATAAGGAGGCACCTGCTTTAACTCTAAGGTAAGGAAATATTTGTTTGAAATAAGCTACCACATTCCACTCAATTGACAATGATTGACTAAACCTTAAAATTTTAAAAAGTCTATAAAGAAAGAAGACAGAAAGGATTGCATCATTGCATCCCCCCATCCAAAGCTAGTTGACAACTTTGGACGAATAAATATATTTTCCTTTGACCTCTCCTGAATGTCTGGTGTATTTTATTGAAATGAACCAGGGAAAAAAGAAAGAATTTGGTCCTTTTGATAGTGGTAATTTAATTAATCTCACCAGGTTTTTTTATTCTGTCATTCTAGAAATCTTCCATTTGAAAACAGCCATATTTCTAACAAAACATAGTCTGTGAGATTATTTTACATCTATTATAAGAAAGTAGTATTTTAATGGTGTTTTCAGCATTTTAGCACTGAAATTGAAACAAGCAAAGCAAATGTTTCAGGCAATTTCGTCAAATTACATATAGTTTAGTCACAGAAGGAAATAAATCCACAAGAGAAAGTTGCAGTTGGTTCTCTCAATCTAATGTGGAAACCAAAACCATAATTTAAGACTCGAGGCTAGTAACAGTTGTAAACTCTTTGCCTCATAAAACAAAGCTGGGTAATTCAATGGCTTGTGCAGTTTGTTTTTATTCATAGGAATGACTGCCTAACTCGGCCTGCTGTTTACAAATGAAGTCCTTCATCTACATAATTTCTATCCCCATGGAAATGGGAATAAAGATACCTTGCTTCTGAGAAACTGATTTTACCATTTTTCCAGATCAAATGTTTTATAGTCCTCAAATGTTGGTTCATCATGTGAGGTTTGTTTTTATGTTCATGACTGCATTCGCATCAAAACAGGTTATTAAAATATACCATTTGCCATATTGTGTATGGGTGCTTCAGAAGAAATATCTATGGAATTTTTCAGTCATCATGGTCATGGTTGTCCCAAAGGTGCTTTTTCAAAAGGACTTTCTGGTTTTTCTGGTTTTCTTTGAAGATGTTTTGCTTCTCATTCAAGAAGCTTCTGTCAGTATTCCAGAAAACCTCTTTCCTCCAATTTATTTATTAAAGTCTCATATATTAGAGCAGGTATACTGGCATTTATCAAAGTCTCATATATTAGAGCAGGTATACTGGCATAGCAAGTGAGAAACCAAAACTACCAGTTTCTAGTTTCCCATCAACTAGTCAATTTTCCAAAGCCCCATACTCTTTCCATTTGGTTGATCACATTCCCCAATCACCTCTTGAGGGAATGCCCAAACCACTCCTATTCCAGATGCTCCAAGATATGACCTTGACCGATGGACGAGCGTATATTATGTCTAACCCAGCTAATATACTACACCCTCCTTTCTCACATCTAGAAATTGGCAGCTTAAAACTTCAGGTCTAATATGGCTTCCAAAGCTGACAGCTTCTTCAACTCTGACTGAATGGTAGGGAATGGAAGGATCATTTGCATTTTTTTAGCATATGGTCATTTACATTCTTTTAGCAAATCATTGAGGCCACCTGGAGGTTTATCTGGGTCTCTAAGTAGTGCACTAGGTGTGGAGCCTTCTTGGAACTGTTGAAAGGTCTGCAGACTGGAGATAGATGATGTCATATCCCTCCCCTCTGTTCAGTTTGAACAGCCCTCTTTCAACAGAGGGAACGGGATACAATATCACCTGTCTCCAGTCTGCAACACAGTCTTTTCAACAGTTCCAAGAAAGCTCTATACCTCCATGTGGCCTCAATAACTTGCTAAAAGAATACAAATTACCAGCTGTCTATAAGGAGTATAAATTCTTCCATTCCCTACCATCCAGTCAGAGCTGAAGAAGCTTCTTGGATGAGAAGTAAAATATCTTCAACAAAAACAAGAAAATCAATTGCCTTTTGAAAAGTCATGTTTGGAAGAAATGGTTCAAGTTGCCATAAACCAATCTTTAGAGATGCAGCCTTTTATTATTTTAGGACTTTCTTCGGCATCAAGAAGCACTTGGAATTCATTTTATTTGTCAATAGTATTGCTCTTCTGAATATTATATGTAGCTATCTCTTAATTTTCCCCACAATATCTCTAATATAGTATCACTATGGGAAACATTAATATTGGTTGCTATTCAGCTTGCACCAGACAATTTTAATTAAAGGGAGCTCTTAAAAATTAAAGAGGATAAATTTCAGTACTATAGCAGTTTGCTTCAGTGGACTGCTCATTATCTAGTATACTTGAGAACTTTTATCTGAAAAAAATGGATGGGTTTAGATAGATGTGTCTAGTCATTCTGTTAATCTATTTTTCTTCAGTTATGTCTTTAGCAGAATACCTAAAATGAGGTAATATGTCTTTTGAGGCACAATTATTTCCTGGTGACTTAATGGACATACATTTAAAACTGTTTTTATCAAGCTTTTATAGATATAATAAAAAATGACTATTTCAAGCCTTAGTTGAAAAACTCAGTTTTGTAAAAGATAGTTAATTGTGATAATGTAAAATAAATTACATAATGCATTAGGGACATGATATAGATACAGTTAAATACTTTTAAGATTGAACAGGAAAGAATACTGCATGTGAAAATCCTACTTTATTAAACAATTAGAAGGCACAGAACTATCAGTTTAATCCACTAGGAGACATGAAACTGCATATATCATTGTAAGAAAGAAAAGGCCTCATTGTATATGAATTACAAGAACAGCCTGATTTAAGCTGTTTTGAGAAATCTTTTTTATGAATCATTTCAGGACATTAGGAAGATCGAAAAGAAAAGCAGCAGTCAAGAAGAAATAAATATCTGCCACATTTTTAAAAAAATGTTTTGATCCTGTCTTTATATAAACAAGGTAACAAATTACCTAATATTCCTCTCTCCTTCTATTTCCCCCACAACAACAGAAACCATGTCAAGTGAGTTTGGTTGAGAGAGAATGACTGGCCTAAAGTCAACCAATTGATTTTCATACTGAAGGTAGGACTAGAACCCACAGACTCCTGGTTTCTAGCCTGGTGCCTTAGCCACTAGCTCTTAAAAAGACGCACCATGTTACATGCGTACGGACATAGCTGGATTTGCATGGCCACCACTGATTGGTTATTGTAGCGGCGGGAAAAATAAACTGCTGTCAATGGTCAGCTTTCCTGTCAAACATCAACAAATAGAAAGCTCCAGCAGCCTACCAGCAGTTCGTATTACTAGCGGCAAGAAATAAAAGGTGCTATAATACTCCCGTGTCCTGCCTCTTCTTTACCGCGCAACGTATCTAACACACCATGTCTAACTTTTGGAACTGTTTATATTTATTTTTAATTGAACCTACCACCAACGGGAATCCATCAGCAGAGGAAGATACATCACTGATATCCTGACAAAGACCTTCCAGCATATTTTGTCTTTGCTTTAATTTTTTTTGTATTGGCTTAAGTAAATTGCATGTGAAATCAAGCTTAATGGAGTCATTTTAGAAAAGCAAAACTTTAGGGATCAGCCATGGATTTTCTCCATGCAAAGCTGCAGACTTTGTGGAACAGAAAATTTTATAAAAATATACATTCCATTATGTCATTAGGTCAATGGAATACACTGTATCTGTAACTAGAGGGTTGTTTTTTTTTGTAGTTTAGAGTGGATTGAGCCACAAAATTTTTGACAGCATGGGGTGATAAGTAGATACTCATCTTTTATAAATGCATATGTTATTTGGCCCTCTGTCAAAAAGTTCAGCTAGTGAAGCAGCTTGTATTTCTAAAATAAAACAGAAAATTGCATTGTTACTGCTAATTATACTGTTTATCTTTGGTACAGTGGCAAATGAAAATGATGGCATGAAAGTAATTAACTACGATGACATTCTTTCCCTATTCAGAAAATTACACACTTGAGATCCAAGCGGTATGCTAGACAACATGGGGAGATGCTGTTATGTTAAGATTCTATTATTGTTATTTTATTAATACTAGAAAGAAAATTGTGGTGAATTTTTAATCAGGGAAATGTGAAGGCATTAAACAAGATACTCCAAATAGAATGTGTAAAATGCCGATTCTGTTACTAGAAATGAGGCACACATAGCCTCAAGTGGTGCATTAAGAAAGCTGTAGCTCCACAATAAAATATATGTTGAATCTTAATCATACTTGAAAAAGCTAAATTATTTCTTTAAAATAAAAGAAATGGAAAATTGAAGGCTGCATAAAAAGTCAATTTATTTGAAGCTTTGAATTATGAGGGAACAATAGGCAACATGAACCTTGAAATCCACAATATGAATTAGAAGTTATATTTTGTGAGAAAGTCTTTACCTTTTTCTGTCCTTCCCGACAAAATAATTACACCCAAACTCAACCTTGAAGGCTTGGTGGATTACTGTGGGCAGGTCCCAGTCCAATTTACTTCCTGGGTTTATTATTGTGGGAATAAAACTATGTAAGACAGTGTATTACAGAGTACCTTGAGGTTATATAACACACACACAAAACATATACACACTTATATACAATCATACACTCATGAAAAAAATAATGTGTGTGGACATTGTGTGTGGAACGTATTGAGGGAAATTGTCTATTTCCCATAAAACAGCATAATCCTTTTATTTAATTCCAGAACAAAACATAGCTATTCTGATTAAGAAAAGTGCAATATCTTTTGACAGCTCTTTCTTCTTCTTGGCTTCCATTTGCTTTTCTTCCTTACTTTTTCCATGGGAAACAAACTTGTACCAGGGGAAATTTGGTTACATGTTTGGTACAACAATAACAGAAAAGTCATTATGAGTTTACCATTTTTTTTAATTAATCTTTTCTTAAGAGTAAAGCTAGGAATTGGATTGTTTGAAACATACAAAATGCCCCGGGCACAGTGTGTCCTTGTAATGACTAATTATATGAGGAACTAAGTTTTCTGACAAGAAAATTAATCACAACAATATAGTTATTATAAATCTGTTGTGTTCAGAAGATTGGAAACAAAGCTGTTAACTTCACTGATTCCAGTGACATTTAGCAATCATATCATTGTTGTATTATTTCTGTGGAGGAGTAAAAATAAAAACATTTTCTGAGTAGGAAATCTTCTAGAGCTAGCTCAGTTATTAAGCTGGGGGACAAAACTCCTCCTCCTCATTCCTGTATAATGATGACAATCTGAATAACCAGCAATTATCTAATATGCAATGCAATTACCAAAACTCCCAATCTCTTTTCAAACCAAACAGCTTGGAAGATTATAAACAGAAAGATACTGTACACATGCATTTTCCATTATTAAAGTGTTTCTTTTTTAAAAAAAAAAGTTTTTAAAACCTGAACCCAGGCAGTAGGAAACATTCAGTGTGTGGAAGCATCTAAAAGTATATGGTTACTGCTAGTCCTTACACCAGAAGTTACAATGGTAGTGAAAAAAACGATTTACAAATAATCCTTACTTGATCATCACAGCATCCTGGTCATCTAATTAAAATTCAGGCACTTGGCAACTAACATGTATTTACCACGACTGCAGCATCCCAGGGTCATGTGATTGTCATGTGTCACCTTCCCTGCTGGCTTCCAACAAGCCCACAATGGGGAAAACTAGATTAACAACTGTGTGATTTAACATTTCACAACAGCAGGTGGCAGCACTGAGCCAGATTCACTGGTTTATTTCTTTTGCCACCTAATGATCTCAGTGGGAAAAGAAACGCATGAAAAATTGATGTTGCAAAGAAAGTACGTCTGTTTCTGAAGGGTTTGAACAAAAGGTCTGCCTTGGAGTAAGTAACACAACCAAGAACAGCATCGGTATGTGAAAAGAAATCTTCAAGGGACTTGCATTAAAAGAAATACATGTGGAGAAGTTGCATGCAGGTTCTGTATCCTGCTGAGAGCTGAGATTTTAAAAGGATGCACATTGCGGTTATTTTATTAAAAACATTTTTTAAAAAAGAATTGTATTAATACACAAATATAAGATTTGTATGGAACTATGCATTTGGAGATTTATGGGTAATGATAATTGCAGCAACACATGGATGATAAAGAACTTTGGAGGTGTTCCATGAAAAGCAATCTGCCTCCCCTTTTTGCTTTTAAGAGAGACAGAGAAACAACATTAAGGTTGCAATTAAACTTCATTTGAGCAAAGAGTCACTGTGGCAGTTTACTTGCAATTGTGCTAGTTTCTTCTCTTTTTAATGCTGATATATGTTTTGTGCTGTTTTGTGTTCTGGCTCCTTGATTCTCAGTTCTGATACCCAGACAGAAGACATTCAGAGGCTCTGGCTTCCAGCTTCTGCTTTTAAATGTTAGACTGTCCTGTAACAAGACCTCCCTCATCTGGAATTTGATCATGGTTGACTTGACATGCAGTATTAAGACTTGACTGGGCTTGGAAGTGGGGTATTGACCTTTTCTGTCTAGCCTGGTGTTTATGTGTATCACCAGTTGAGAACCCAGAATAGGGGGAAGGACTAGGAATTATTATCTGACAATTCAGCTTTCCTGAGTTCCAGAGGTGCTTTTTCAAGAGGTAACTAGTTTTTCTGATTTTTTTCTTTGTAGTTGTTTTGCTTCTGATCCAAGAAGCTTCTTCAGCTCTGGATGAGAAGCAAAATATCTTCAAAGAAAAATCAAAAAGTCAGTGGCCTCTTGCAAAAGTGTTTGTATGAGACAACCATGACCTGGATGACTGAGAATCTCCATGGACCTTTAGCTTTCCTGAGTGTTGCCATACTGGCCACTAGATGTGAAATCTGTTTAAATTGGCAATCCATTGAGATTGGTGCTATTGTACTCTCTGTTGTATAGCAACCTTTCTGCCTAAATAGGGGTGAAATCCCAAATTTTTCCCTACCAGTTCTTTGGGTGTGGCTTGGTGGGTGAGGCAGAGGAAGGATATTGAAAAATCTCCATTCCCACCCCACCCTGGAGCCAGCTAGAGGTGGTATTTGCTGGTTCTCTGAACTAAAATTTCCACTACCAGTTCTCCAGAACCTATTAGAACCTGCTGGATTTCACCCCTGGCTTGACTTCATTTCCAGTGTCCCCTTTGTACTAGTGGATCATGGAATTATCTGGTGCCATGATCCACTTCAGAAAGACTGGACCAGTAGTGAATTCCTGTTACCTTCACTACTGGTTCGGAACTGGGAGTGTGCACATGTGTGCACTCATTTTTCTCACCCAAAGCGCTTCTGCACATGCACAGAAGGTTCTGTGCATTCATCCATGATTACGTCCATGATGACATCCAGGTGGGTGGGTGGAGCGTTCCACCGCTGAACCAGGGAGAACCAGTAGAAACCCACCAATACACTGGACCAATTAGGTTGGTCCACACCAATGACTGATGGATGCAAAGGGTTTTCTGAGGTAGCTGCTTCTATAGATGTGCTGAATGATCCTTCTGAGGTTTTGCTTGCTGCTTGGAATAAAGACACTGGATAGAACTGTACCTATATATTATATAATGGTTTTAACTGATTATTCTTATTTTTTATTGGATTGTTGTACATTAGCCAGAGTTACTCTCCATGAGATAGGCAACTGTATAGTGTAAATTTGATAGACAGATGCAGGCAGGCAGGCAGGCAGACAAATATAGTTTTGCATCTTTCTCTTACCCAGTACCAGCAATTTTAAGGAATCATGGAAAACATTAAGAAGATTAAGGCATTTTGGATTAAAATTTGGTGGATAATGCAGAATATTTTTAAACAAAAGATAAAATTTACTCCACAGTTTTTTCTTCTAGGTATAACTATGGACTATAATAAAATTGATATGAAACTTATGTTGAACTTGATAACAGCAGCGAGACTTTTGGTTGCACAGTATTGGAAGAAAGAAGATATACCGACAATTGAAGAATGGACTTTAAAAGTTATGAACTTAGCGGAGATGGCTAAAATCTCAGCTTACTTAAAGGACAATTCAAATGAAAAATATAAACTGGAATGGTCAAAATGGATTGTTTATACTCAAGCCAAATATAAGACTAAGAGGTTGCAAATAATGTTTGAATGAAGAAGAATTTTGATTTAAAAGGATATGTTATTTTGAAATGTCGAAATCTTTGTTTGTGTGGAAGTCCGGGGTGTCATGTGATCTTATGGGAAGATTTCATTTGGACAATTGTTTATATAACTTAGGAACAAGCCTCATTTTGTTGCAGAAAGGAATAATATACTGTATATTAAAAGTAAAGTAATAAAATAACTGTAAATGTGCTTTCTTTAAGAAAAAAAGGAAAATAATGCTTTGGTTAGCTAAATTAGTTATATGGAATCCCAGTGAATTGATGTCAGCTAGAAATCCAAGCTAGCCTGTGTTGTGTTGTGTAACTCTGAGCATTAGCCCTGAGAATGACACATAGGGTCATTACTGAATGCTGCTGTGAATGATTTATGGCTTTTGTCTTCTATTTAAAATTTATCTTAGTGATCAAAAAAACAGCTTGGCAGCCTGACCACAATGCAAATTAAAACCAGTTTGATACTAGCCTAGGTATTACAGCCAGATATTTGTTTTCTTTCTTGTTTCACCCTTGTCAGCTTGTCAGCAGAAAGGCAGATTCTTCCTGGGGCAGAGGCAGGAAGTGAGCTTTGTCAGAAGCTAGTTCAGTAAATTTAGTCATCTGCCAATTCACTCTGGTTTGGCGGTAAGTGTTATGTGCAAGTTTCTTCAAAGGAAAGTTGATAATGAGCTTACAGTATATCAGTTGATATGAACAGGGGTTTAACACTATTCTGGAATTGTGCTATTCTGGAATAGTGCTAAGCCTATTTATATCCACTTGAACATACATGTGCAAAGCAAATCAGAGATGATTATTGGACACCTTTTAGTACTATTCCAGAAGAATACACCATATTCAAAAGCAGTCCATATTGTTACTGTAGGGGGAGTGTCAGCATTCCAGAAAACCTCTTCCTCCAATTCAAAACTCAGAGGATTTTCTCAAAGTTCCATTTATTAGAGAAAGTATACTGGCACAGCTTAGGAAAACCCGAATCTAACAGTTTCAGTTTTCCATCAGTAAATCAAACTTCCAAAACCCCACCCATAGGTTGATCACATGCTCCAATCACCATCCATCCCACCTAGAGATAGCACTCCAACCACTCCTTCTGAAGCTTCTTGTCATGACCTTGACCAATGGAAAAAATGTATTGTGTCTAATACCAACTCCTCTATTCCATCCCCTCTCTACTTTCCCACACATAAGAATGTGGCAGCTTGAAGCTTCTGGTCTAATATGGCTTCCAAAGCTGATAGGCATCGTCCTCTGGAAAAAAGGACCCATGAAAACAAATAACAAAAGAAGGGGTTGCATTGTCCATAATCCAGCCTAAATCCCTCCCTCCCAGGAGGACCTCTGGGTTCTCTGGAAATTTATCATGGAATTCTTTCACTAGTCTATCAGCTTTCACATTCCAACTTTTCACCCAAGACAACGGGTACCCTTTCCAGTATACCAAGTACTGTAACTGACCCCTGTATAGTTTAGAGTCCAGGATCTTCTTAATTTCATAGTGAGTCTCCCCTTGTACTATTAAAGGAGGGGAGGAACAGCTGGTAAGGGTCTTAAACTAAGGTGACCATCCATCCTGCTTTTGGCGGGACAGACATGCTTTTTAGCAAAATGTCTTTAAAAAGTCCCACTTTTTTTATGCTTAAGGAGGCCACGCCACCCACTCTCCTCCCCACCCACTTTCCGGCACTGAGTGAGTAAGGGAAGGAGGAAGGGAGGGATTCCGTCGCCTCTGCCATCGAGCCTGTTGCCTGCAAGGCTTGGTGGCAAAGGCGGTGGGTGAGATGGTGGGCTTATGTGTTGGGCTCAAAAGGAAGGGGAACGGGTGACTTGAAGAGTGGGCAGCTGCAGAAGGGGAATCCCAGGGTCCGCTGGCCACCCCCTCCATGAGTAGTATGTATGTCACCCACTGCCGTTGCCGCCTCAGGGCCACTTCCCTCCCCATAAATGAGACCACCCCACCTCCCCGCTTCAGCCCCAGAGCTAGTAGGCCCAGTCCCACCGGTTATCTGCTGATTTTACATTTCTTGAGGCCTGACTCGTCGCCCGCCTGCCCCAAAGATTTTTTTTTTTCATGGGCATCTCCTCTGTTCACCATTGAGCGGAGTGAGCAAGAGACGAGGGGAGCCAGGCCCTCCAGCGTGCCCCCCTCTTTCCGGGTGATTAGAGCGACTGCTGCCGCCTCTTCTGACCTCGGCTGTTCCGAAGAAGCGGCGGCTTTTTGCTGCTGCTTTGTTCTCTGAGCCCTTTTTCCTTTCCTCACTCAGCTGCTACCGCCCTGGGTGCTGCCAGGGCAAGTGTGGTGTGTGCGTGTGTGGTGGTGAGGGGCACGGACCGTTCAGCACTGAGGTAGAAGCCGCCGTTGCGGCGTGTAAAACTGCTGTGGCTGCTTCTACCTCAGCGCCGAATGGTCTATGCCCCTCACCACCACACACGCACACATACACAATGCTTGCTTGTCCTGGCGGCACCCAGGGCAGTAGCAGCCGAGCAAGGAAAGGAAAAAAGGCCCAGAGAACAAAGCAGTCACGAGCGCTGCCGCTCCCGTCCTCGACTGGCAACCCACTCGCCCCACCTCCTCCATGGCAGAGCTAAGAGTTGGGGATGGCAGCGATGCACTGTTGGTGCTCTACTGTGCATGCGTAGAGAACACGTACAACGTGCTCTACTGTGCATGCGCAGAGCATTCTAAAAATCCCCCCCCCCGTCAATCGTGTCCCGCCTTACAAATCTTAAAAATCTGGTCACCTTATCTTAAACTGGATCCTCTTGCTGGTTTCAATATGCTACTGTGAAATACAGGGTGTATTTTCTCTAGTATGTGAGGGAGACTAAGTTGGACCATCACTGGATTAATCACTTTCACTATAGGAAAGGGACCTATAAATTTGGGTCTAAACTTTTTCCTGGGTAACCTCAATCTTAAGTATTTGGTAGTCAGGTGCACCTTGTCCCCTACCCTAAAAGGGGATTGGAAAGAATGGTGTTGGCATGTATCCTGTGAAACCAAAGTGTTGGAGATGCGAGTGTGAAGATGCTACATATTATCGTATATGGTGGACTTGTAAGAAAATTAAAGCATTTTGGATAAAAATATGGTGGATAATGCAAAATATTTTTAAGAAAA
>JANHFP010006873.1:403090-420632 GCA_032468135.1 Calamaria suluensis
ATAATAATAATAATAATAATAATAATAATAATAGAAAATACAATAATATAGTTACTTATTTGATTTTTGAGATTTATAATCCACCTTTATTTCAGGAGCTTAAGATGGAGCACATGTTGCTCCTTCCTCCCAAGGATCCCCACAACAATCACTCTCTGAGGTTGGTGGGGATGAGAAAAAGTGACTGTCCAAAGTCACCTATAGTGAGTTGAAGATAAACTTAATCGCTACACCACAATAAAGTGCACATTTTAATATTTATTAAAATCGGCACACTTGGGCCACTTCCAGAGAAATCAGGTCTTTAGATGCTTTGCCTCATTTCCTGACATCATTTGTGCTGCCCTTGAATCTTCTCCTATGTAGAATCACAGAACGTTCGTTCATAAGTTATCAGATCCTTCTCCTTTAGTATTATCTTTCTGGATAGAATAGACAGATGAGAGGGCTTTTCAGGGAGGGCCAAAATGACTTTTAAATAGTAGGTTTAGGATCTAAAAGGATCTAAAACAGGGGAGATGCTATTGTATAGAGTGGAGAAGTGAAGCTGGCAAGATAGGCAAGGAGGAGACAGTGACAGACAGATTGTAGTATGGGTAGTATCAAGAAATCAGCAGTCCATTACAGCAAAAGAGAGGAAGACCAAAGTTCATGATTTAATCTCAAGAACAGACACAGAGAGACAGCTAGATATGTAGGATGTCATAATTCCTAGGGTTAGTTATATAGGCAGTTTTAGTAACCATTTATTCTAGGTATTCATGCCTTCCCTTGAGTTTTAGAATGTAATGTCCCAGATATACTGCTATGTATATGTGTTGAATTTGTAGTAAACCTTTGAACCAGTTATTCTGGCGGGAAATAAAAGTGGGAATGTAAGGTGGGAAGCAAAGGAAGCTTAGCTGCTATAATGTTGCAAGCGGTAAATTAGTAGGTTCCGTTTTGGCGCGAACTGTCTCTACATATAAAGCGGCTCTGTTACAGCGTGCTTATTCCATTCTGAGTGTATTTGACATCGTAGCTATAATAAACCTGTTCCTGAGAAATACCTGTAGTGGCTTCCTACTTCCAATCTAACATATACATTGACCAAGAGATATTCAAGCTATGGTAGTTTGCCGTTTCTGGATTGAAAAAATACAGACAACAAGAAACCAATTCTTTCTGGCATCTGGATTTTTGCATACCAAAAATAAGAACAGCTGTAAATTGTCTTGTAGTTCCTTCAAACTCAGTGTGTAAATCTTTTGAAAACTGTAATTTTTTATTGTGATGGAAGATTCATTTTAGAAACAGAATGAAATGGAACTCAGAGCTTAACTCTATTAATTATTTTGCCTTGGCCTTGGAGAAGGTAAAGAAATAGGAAATCATAAAGGCAAGAAACTTTCTCATACCATCCAAGTTAAGAATTACCTTTTATCCTGGTTAATAAAGTCTATTGAGCTCATATGGAGCAGGCATTTTGTTCAATGAGACAAATGAAACAATAGCTCAGGACTAAATATTATATAGACAAAACTTTGAACTGTAATGTCTATTAATTCTGATTCAAATCCACCTCCTGCATCAGAAGACCACAGTTATAGTTTGCACATAAGTAATAAATCCAATCCCATTCTTGATCAGTCTTTATCTGCAAACTTATGAAGTGTGAGTTGTTCAGAAGTTGCACTACTTTTCAAATTTGTCTGCTTGGTTGCAGCTCTTCCAGCTTATTTCCATAATAATAATGAGCAGGATCGCATACAGCTGGCATTTCAGAACTACTGCTGAGAAAACATCCTTATATTCCATTATTCATTATGCAGTCAATACTACATTTTTCATCATTTCCATAATGTATGTGACACTCTTCAAGCATCATGGTAAGCTATGTTAGTCAGGGTGGCCATTTCATTTTTATTTTGTGTTTTAATGTGTGACTAGCCACTGGATTTTTTTTTCATCCATGCAGTTTGATTATCTTACATGTATCCTGAAATTAGCTTACTGTGTAGGACGACAGGGGTTCATGACTTTATTTACTTGTTTGTTTATTGAACCCAGGGCTTCATTCCTCAAAGTAGTAGATGGCATTAAGAGATAAACTAAACCTAATTTCATTTAATGACCATTAGTAATTAATGGCATGATGTGTTTAATATTCTCCCCTTCAATCACACTATGTTACAACATCAATTTTAGGACATCTCCAAGTCAAGGTTTTTACATGGGACCCTGGGATGTTTTCAAGTCCAAGAGGTTTGAGGATTTGCACATAGCCTGAAGCCTCATCTTGCATATCTCTGATTTATATGCTTGATCACTTAGAAAACTTTGTGAATCAAGCCAAAAGAATATTCGCTCTTTCCTTCTGAAGCACCAGGTGATATTAAACCTTGATTAATGCCATTTAATGTGCATCAGTTAATGAGGAGATTTAAATTATATCGCTTAATGAGGAAAAAAAAGCTTATCTTTATGGTAGTAATTGCAAAAGTGTATCAAAATCTTTTCTTACCTTAAGGTACAGCAAGACAGCCTATAAATCTGTCTGGAAACAGGTTATTTTCCTCCCCGTATTTTAATAGCTAATGTACTGTGTATCTCATTATTGAGGTGTGAATATATCAAAGCACTTTATGGGAAGTAGTGACTGTGGTTTATAGTGATCTACAACTCTTGTAGAACTGCAAGATTGCCCATCAAAAGGATTATAGGTATCTGCCCAGGGACAGGAAACAAATGTGATGAGACATTGCCTTAACGCAAATTTCATTATTTTCTTTTAAGGGAGTGATCCTTCTCAATAGTATCTTTGCCTTTCTTTAGATTTTCAGTTATTTGTATGAATGGATCGTTTCCCACATTATCTGTTTCCATGCAGACCTCCATCTGCTCTCCTTTATGGTAGTACCATCATAGTTTTGATGCTACCATAATCAAAGTAGGACAGAATAGGGGGCTTCTTCTTTCCTCTGTAGGTCCATGGAAACTCTGCAGAAAGGAAGAACTGGTAGCCCAGCTTCATAGAAACAGACATGCACCTACGATGTAAAAAACAGATGAAGGGAAAGGAAGCTTTGCATTACTGGGCACAAATTCAGAAAGCAAGAAAAGTGAATTTCATTTTGTCTTCACTTTTTGGGAAGCCAAAGGATGCCTACTGGGAAATGAAAAGAGTGAAAGGAACACAAGGGTTGAAGATAATTCACTTAAGCACCTGAATCAACTGCAAGATATACAGTACACACAGACACACACTGTCGGAGGACGAAGAGGAACAGCTGGCAGAGAGCAGTGTGGTGGAGGCTGAAGATGGGGAAGAGCAGGGCCAGGCTGGACCAAGTGGGATAGGGGAAGAACCAGGGAGGAGGAGTTCAGAGGATGAATTAGGATCAGTTCCTTCTCCTGATCCAAAGTGAAGATGAAGGGAGAAGACAGCTTTGCAAAAAGAGTTACTCAAGAGGAAGTGAGTAATAGAATGCAGCTGGGCTGAGGACTTTAAAAGGAGCCATTTTTGAGGAACTGATCACTGGAGTCAAAGCTGTTTTCTGCATAGCTTCTCTGTGATCCTTGTTCCAGTTTAAAATACCTTAGCCATCCACAGACTGTGTGTTATCTACTAACAGCTGTGAATGCCTTGGAGGTTTGCTTTAATCTTGTTATCTCTCCTCTTTGCATCTGGCGAGAATCAGCTTTGCCAGAAAAACCTTTGAAAAGCATTTAGGTTTGAATAAAAGTCCGTTTGCATATAATTGCTTGCATTATTGTTTCTGCATCACACTGGGTCATCACACACGCACATACACATATTATACATACAAATATTTGAAAAGCAACTGTTGACCAGCAGAGACAAAATGGTTGCTCAACTCTAAAGGAAAGAGCATGTCAAAGACCTCAGCCAATCAGACCTGGGACTGCTACTGGTATAAATCAAAGCATAGAAGACCATCTGCTCTGAAGGGCTTTAACTAGGTCAGAAACCAGCAGTTTTCAACTGAAGCTGGAAAACACAAGACTGTGATGCCTTTGGAATAGGCTGGAAGAAGTAGTAGGATGATGTCATCTGTTCCTGCACTCAGCAAATGAGAATGGCCAAATTGAAAATGCAAATTTGCCCCAAAAGATTAAATATTTAATACATGACAACAAAAAGCCTTACTATACCTGGCTATCTGTGATTAGGAATGTATAAAAAATAGAACACCCTTAAGCTAATTAATAAGAATAGTAACATTTAGCCTTCATATTATTTTTTTTGGGGGGAGCACAGTTGTAATTGTATAACAAAAGATAACTTCCTACTGAAAATTTAGTGTCTCTCAATACAGAGGTGGGTTACACTTATCTTTACTAATATTTAATTTTTCCCCAGGTAGTCTAATTGATTATATTTGTTGCTTAATGATTTGACATAATTCTAAGTCTCAATCCTGTTTTTAAAAATAATTTGTGCATTTAAACCCATAACATTTGTGATGCGATATGCTGTAAGAATAATCTTGAGGAAGAGGAGGATGAGTTGCAGCCAAACCAATGGTCAGATAAAGAAAACTGAACTCAAAGCTGAAATGTCCTCTTTACAATAAAGGCAGGAAGAAGAGGAGAGGCAAATTCAGAGTTACAGGATTCTGTTCCTCTAACCCTGTAATGAAAGTGGTTTTACTATTAAAACCACTTTGGTGTTTGTGCCTGCTCTATCTCAAAGGGTTGACACATTGGCTTTAGGATTTCCAAAAGCTAATAGTTGTGATATAGTTCAATATAGTTATGGAACTTATGATCAATTTCCTACAGAGCCTTCTCTAATGTGACCTTGTGTAAGTTTGATAGATTAAATAATAATAAGTTAGGGTTTTTTTGGATATTTTAAAATCTTCAAAACAAGACCATCCTTCAGCAAGCCTATTCGTCTTTGGAAATAGCATGAACTATATTATTACGGTTGAGACAGAGTTGTGTAGGCAATCGAAAGACAACATTCAGCTCTGCTGGAATATGACTATTATGTGATACTATTATCTTCGTTACTATAGAAACTCTGTGAAATGTCAACTATTTTTAGCTGCATAGCTGGGGAAGGCAGCATATTGCACTTATAAGGAACTGGAAATAAAATGGAATCTAACATACAAATAACTTATTAATGTTTGGCGATTGGCTGGCTTGGCTCCCTGAAAGATGCTGAAGGATCATATGAATTTTAGTTTTCTTATATTTTCCAACTAGCTTAATACATTGGAGAGAGCCTTGATTTTTTAGTTAGCTGCCATTTAGGGAAAATATTTTTTAAACATGAACACTCAGTGATGTTGTATACTGGCTCCATTTCAAAGCACCCCCCCCCCCCAATATCTGTTTATTTTACACTAATGGGTTAAAAAATCTGGATGATCACTAGATCAGGACTTGTAAACCTTGGCAATTTTAAGACTTATGGACTTCAACTCCCAGAATTCCTCAGCCAGCGAAGTTTAAAGTTGCCAGGGTTGGAGACCTCTGCATTAGATGATAACAGGAGACTATTGAATCTTGCTTCCAATTTTGCTTCCATCTAGTGGTCATCCAGATTTGTTCAGCCCAGATCTCATATCCCTGGTCTATAGAAGAAAGGTTACTGAATATTGCTGAATATACTTGAATTTCAGTATATTAAAGACAATAATTGTTAAACATTTAGTGAAATGAATTCTGCATTACCTTTTCCACTGACAATTAATGCTACTGCAGCTGGAGACAACACTATTTTGTGACTTTAAAAACAATGTTCATATGTTTGCTACATGAATAAGAATTCAGATATATGTTATTCATGGCAGTCCTCTAGACTGACTCTTTTTGAGACAATGAAATTTGACTTATCTTACCATCTAATTTTAACTATCTAATTGAACGGTTATTAGAAGAAAGCCAACCTGTGCATTTTCTTCTGCTGAAAATTGCTGGACTTTCTTCAGAAATTGCTTTTGCTTTCTTCAGAAAGCAAAATGCAGATTAGTTGTTACTGGTTGTCTCTACACTGCCCATCACTCTTCTTCTCCATGTGATTTAAGTGCTTGTTGCCTGGTTGGGGCATGAAAGTAGTTTACAATTCTGGTGCTATGTCCTTGCTATTCAACATGCACAGATTTGTTTATCCTAAAACTATAACAAAAGAGAGAAGAGTGTTTGGGAAAATTTAAAGGTATTCTTCTTGTTTTAAATTAGAAGTCAGCAAGTCATTTGTAAAAATGCTTCCCTAATCATATTAACCTCTCTAGAAACAGCCTGAAGTTTATGAGATTTGTGTAAATGTTCCTGAATTTAGTAGTTAACAATGAAACCATCATTATGTTAGATGATCATTTGTGGTTCTTGCTCCAATTGCCTTAATTCAATTCAATAATCATCTTATCACTTCAATATTTTGATTAAAAAAATATGTCTGCAGACTTAGAAATTCTCGTTCTCTCTGTTTCTCTCTCTCTCTCTTTATTTAACTATTATAATCTCTAATATATACCCATTGTAATTAATTAAATCCTATATCACTGCAGCATCCTGAGTGCATGCCAGTGTATTGTGTACACCTCCTGGATGGTGAGTTATGATAACTGTTGTCTTGTGAAATAACATCTAGAATAGAGACCTTGCTTCCATAAAATAGCATGAATGGGCTTGGAATAAACCTGTCCTTTGGTTTCATTTTCAGCATCCTGGCCAAAATGTACCAAAATGTATTTTACTGTAAAAAATGTATTTGATCTGGGTTAAGCTAAACCTGGTAATGCATATTTCTCTGTTTTACTAAATAAGTATGAAATCAAAATGTTTATTAATCAAAGCCATAATGGGTGATGATGGCCAATCTCTATAAGGTCATTTAGTTATCAAGATTACAAAAAAGCAGATTATAACTCAGAATCTTACAAAATAAAGATCATGAATTAATAAATCAAATGAAATAAGAAAAAAGAAAGGCTGAACAAGACAGCTCTAGAAAAATGTCTAAGATTAAAAAAAATACTGAAATTATTTAGGGTGACATGGAAGTTAGGGTTCCTGGAAGAAATAATTTAGAAATTTGTCTGGGTTTTAAAAACTTGTGCCCTTACTGTTCTGGAGTGGCATGGTGGCTCGGTGATTAAGATGCTGGGCTTGTCGGTTAGAAAGCCAACAACCCTGGTTCAAGATCTGATTTCCAGATGACAGGGTGAGCTTCCGTCTTTGTCTCAGCTCCTGCCAACCTAGCAGTTTGAAAGCATGCAAATGTGAGTTATATCTTTGGACAACATTGGCTCAGTAGTCTAGAAACAGAGATGAAAAATGCCCCCTATTTTGTATGGAAATGGGGGTTTAGTATGTAAAAGAAAGATAAAAATAATTTCAGTACAGTGGGAAATCAGTACTTAAGAAGTTTGGGAGCTAAATATAAAGAGAGAGGGTTAAGAATAAACAGGTGCTAAATGAATGAGGACTAAATAGAAAAGTATACAGTATGAAAGAAGTATATTGAGCTAGTTGTATCCTCATGAAAGAATAAATGAGGATTGAATTGCGAAATAAATATAGGAAAAAAGAATGGTTGGATGAAGAGTATAGAGATGGAATTGATGAGATCCTGAGAGATCAAATGTTTAAAGAATAAAAGATATCTCCAGAACAGTATAAGAATTTATTGGGAGCAAGAATAGTTTGCAAGAGAGAATGATGTGGAGAAGTATAATGAAATTTGTTTATGTAAATTGCTTGTAACTACTTTTTTCTTTTCTTTTTTCTTATCTCGTGCCTTTCATTTTGGGGGCTTACTCCTTATTAATTTTTTAACCTAATTCACCTGGAAGGGAATTACATGATGGATGTGTATAATTTTGCAGTTTTGCAGGTCACACATTATTGTTTTGCAGTGACAAAAATATGAAACAGATATAAATCTGTGCTATTTATTCTTTGGAAAGTACCCTGCCTAGAATTTCATTTCATTTGTATTAATTTAGGGTTTTTTATGTTTAATCTGAAAAAAAAATATTATTGCATGTTTTATTCAGGCAATTCTATCTCACTGTTTTAATATAATCAGTTTAAGATACTGTGCAAATACCCTCCTCCTTGTTTTGATTGTTATTTCCATTGAACTTTTAATAATATATTTGCATTTTTTTTTATTTTGAAAGTGTTAGAAGGCCTTGCTGTTACTCCTTGGCTGTTGTATCAATCTAAGATTTTTGTGGGGAAAATGATCACATTTAAAAATAATTAGTGCAAATCACTTAGCATTTCCATTATTTCCCACTTTTAATAGAACTAATTTGCAGAATTACACATGACAAACACCTTCGCTTCACATGCGTACAGAGTGGGGAAATGTCCAAGAAGTTGTTTTCTGGAACTGAAGGGAAATGAATTGAATCACAGGGTATAACTACAGTGGGAGATCATAGAAGCAATAATGTCTTCTTTTTTTTTTTTGACTAACATGTAAAAGAAAGTGCATGGCTTGTTTTGTTGCACTCCAGATTTTCACAACCATGTTTGAGATCCTTAGGCACTGCTGTGAGTAAGAAAAGGAAGTGGTATGTTTTGGAAAGCAACTTCACTTTACACTAATTTTGCTTCTGATGGACAACCCATCATCTGAAGGGCTGGTATCCTTCATTACTCCCAGCACTACAAAATGTCAATTTTTTCATTGCGTAAATATTATTAAAGTTGAAATAAGTGCAGTTTGGTTCCAGAGCAGTTTGCCTCTTTAAACTCTCCAAAAAATAGCCTCTCTAAATGTAGCCACATCCATTTTGGTAATAAACGCATTGACTGTGTAGCCTCCTACTGCCTTACAAAGTATAGGAGAGCTGAATTATATCCATTCAGACACTGACCTTTTCTTGATGTTAGGAGAGGATCTTTGTACCCAGGGATTCTATTTTACTATCCTTAGGGCATCAAAATGTTCCAGACATAAATTGGAACTGAGATTGCAATCGGAAGGTAAGTTTTGAGGTAGGCACAGATGTGCCAGAAAACCTATTCAAAGGGAATATAAGTGTGTTTAAAGTGATTTTGACTGGTCACATCTTATCATTGCTGGAGAATGCTTATGAACTGCATATCTGCTTCTCACTTATTTACACTGCTGACTGTATCATGTGAAATGCAAGTGTAATGCACCCATATTTTAGGATCTCAATCATTTATGCTTATGAAAGAATCTAATGTATATTTTTCCAAGCAAGATTCCCAGTAGTTGACTCTCAGCTAAAGATGTCACCTGGTGTTCTCTTCCCTAGATTTTGGATTGGGGTTTTTCCTTCCTTTCTCCCTTCTTTATCTCTCATCTGCAATCCATTTTTAAAGCAAGATAAATGAAACACGAAGTTGTAAAGCCATTTGAGAAGGAAGGAAGGAAGGAAGGAAGGAAGGAAGGAAGGAAGGAAGGAAGGAAGGAAGGAACATGTGTGAATATGTAAAGATTTGGTTAATTTTCTCAGCTGGGTTTGATTTTTCAAAAACAGCTTCCAGGTAACATTAAAATCAAATACTAATAGTTAGGAAAAATCTGTTATGGATTTTGTTGACTTCATTTGTTGCAATGAAGATGCAAAATTAATTGAATATCAAAATAACAACAACAATAACCCCCAAATAATAAATCCATAGCACTTTGTATGATGCTTTTGGAAATGAGAATATATTACAAAGATATACATGTATATATCAAACTGAATCTGAAGCAAAAGATCAAATGAAAAGTTTTTGCTTGAAAAGCAAAAGACCATTCAATACTTCTCAAAGTTGTCTCCTAAAGATCAATAGACATGCAAAGTTAGATTTTCTTTGATTTAATTGCCAGGATTGACAAGAAACTGCTACCTAATTGAAGCAGGGCAATAAGTAAGATTGAGTTAGCGTGGAGATGCAATCTGTCCAACTGGCCTTGCCACCTGCTTTGGAACTGGAGAGGCAGATGGGGTGTGGTGAGACAAGCAATTTTGTTGGCTCCCTTCTTCTTCTCTTTTGTCATTGCTTTCTCCCTGTATATACATTTTACTTTGCATCCCCGGCATTGCTGAAGTCAGAAAGATACAATATGAATGTCACCATCTGCAATGACTGGGAAGTCCTGGATGAATTGCAGCAGGACGCTCTGAAGAAGTACAAAGTGATGGTGAATGCTGAGAATCTTTTTCCATCAGGATCAGCATAGATCTAGTTGTCTGAATCCTTTTCTGCAGGTGAAAGAAGCAACACAAACATATTGGTTTGGACATGTTTTAAAGAGGTGAGAGATGAAGCCTGCAAGCTTATCAGCTTTTATTTGAGAGGTCATATTGAACTCAGGGGGCTGACTTACTGTAGGACTAGATATGCACAGAGGTACACAAGCTGTCCTTCTGGGCGTAAGGCCAGAATTTAAGATGGATGATCTTTCTGCTGCTGAATATATCTTCAGTATGATGCCTTGTATCATTAAAAGTTAGGGTGATATTCATGAAAAGATGGCTTTACAGAGGACAAATGGTATAGAAAATGTTATTAATATTTGAAAGGTTTGTACGTTTCCTATTTGCCCTGGGCAGCTGCTTTTGTTTTGTTAAACAATAAATAAAGACAAAGGAAGTACATCATCATCACTAAGAGGGGTAACAGAGGAGTTATATACTTATGCTATATGGTGGGAAAATATTAATAGCTACTATTTTGTTATTTTGATTCTAATAAATAATGGAACACAATTATGTCCAGATATTCCATGAAGCAGTTCTGTGTGCTGTCCACATGCTGCTAATGGACACATCTGCCTTTTCCCTTTTATAATGGTTTGACTCATGAGTGGATTGGACAATTATTCCAATATATATATCTGCCTTCAAGGGCCTGAGGACCTTGCTGTGTCTACAGCTGGGGGAGGGGGCTATGGGGGCATCCTGTTCTGGTGGCTTTTAGTAGGTTAGAAGATCGGACCTCCAGCCCATCTTCACATTGGTCTTTTTAGCCCCCTTAACATCAATTGTAATATTTCAACTATCATTGTCCAATATTTGAAAACTTTTAACTAATTTATGGTATTGTAAACGCCATTTATGGTGTTGTTTAATTAGGAGATGGGGAACATATACATTTAATATATAAATAGTCCTTAAAAGAATGGAATGTTCTTTGCAAAGAAAGACACAAGTTCCACACATACTGTGAAAAGTGGTGAGTTATATACGTATAATTGCTGACTTTTGCACACTATTATTATGATTTGCAGGCAAGCACTTTGTTTAATGCATCTTTATTGTTCTAGAAGGCTATTTGAGTGAGAGCTTCCTAGTAGCAAGAAGCAAAATGTTCCTTGTTGGTAATATATAAGTCATTAATACGTGATGTATGTAAAGTTCCTGATGTCATCTACAATAATGAGATTAATAGCAATTGTTCTCATGCAAGTATCCATGGCACAGGAATATTGTGAAGGCCTGAAAAGATGCTGCTTTGAGTTGCCAATTATTGGGCATGAGAGATCACATTCAGTTTCATTAGTAAATTTCACTACTTGTAGAGTGACATTGCCTGGTCATAGAGGAACCAAGAATTAATTTCATACTCCAGTGCATAGCATTGGGACCCCCTTTTGAGTACATCTCACTTTTCTTTGCTGTATTCAAGCAGAATCGGATGGGGATGACCATTTGCAAGGTCAACTGGTGCAAACACTAAGGGAGTCCAATTCCAAATTGTTCAAGCCGTAACTAAAGTTTAAGCCCTTTCTTCCCATTCAGGTATATGGAACAGTAATAGCAAGGGCACTTGGGAACTACAATAGCACCATGACAAATAATAGAAGAATGACAAGTAGCGTTCTAACCTATCTTATGTAAAAATACCAGAAGGCACAGAAAAATGAGATAGCAACAATTTTCCTCTTGGCATATTCCACAATACTCTTTGAAATAGGCTTGTCCTACCTATATTGTATTGTGCACAATACAATACCTATATTGTATTGTGTACTAAAGCTTTAGCTTCCTATGGGTATCATAATAGCCGATAAGATGGCTAGATAGATTAAAAAGATAAAATATTTGGATGACTCAAGAAGAAACCTGTATAATTACAACTTTCCAAGCTGAACACAATCTATTCACATGTAAGGTAGGCTAGCAAATATTTAAACAACTTGTTGCTTGTCTGGGATTTGCCTTAGCTGCAATTGGTCAAAGCAAGTCCTCCATTTCAAACACCATGAATCATAAAGCAAAACACTAAAGTGCACAACTCCATAATTAGTACTAGGATTCAGAGATGAGGTGCTTTAATTCTTTGTGTCCTTAAAACGTTTGTACATGTGGATCACTACACAGATGAAATTTCCACTGAGCAATTTGCATTTTTCTGGTGTTTTTGCAAATGGCAAATCTTCCCCAACAAGATTGGAGCTGTGATGGGAGATAAAAATATACTTTCTTCTATCTGTATCATGGGTTACAATACAGATAGATACCAGGTTGCCACTATCTTTTTTAAAAATAGACAGGTAATTATTAATACATCCTGCTTACATGACTATACAAATATATTTGGAGAGCACTAGCTCTTGAAACAAAGATGAGTACTGCCCCCTATCTCTTATGACTAGTGCAATAAAATCCATACAGACTCCCCCTTTTTAATTTTAATGACTTGTAATCCCTTGCTTTGGGGTGGGGTTGGGGCAATTGATTGGAGTTGAGCATTTACTGGCCAGATGCCCTTCCTGATGCCTATGTGGCAGACAATTACTCATTGTGCCCAGAAACAGAAACATCTGTCCTAGGAGTGAACTCACAGCCTCCTGACTGTGAGGCAAGCACTAGACCTCTAAGCCATTACACCAGCCCCCCACTGAGATTCCTTTATCTTTGCTTAATTACTAGTAGCATGAATGGGATCACATAGAGCTTACCCTTATCTGCTTTGGTGTAAATATCACATGTAAAAGTCTTCCTTAACCTATATGAATAGGATATTCAGTTAAAGGTATTGTAGGAAAGATTTTGGAGCAGAATAATTTTTCTCACATATAGTGTTAAAATGGATCCATCTCTCTCAAAGAAACAATTATTTTCACTAAAATCAATGGAATTTCAAATTTTCTTTGGTTGACCTCCCATTCTATCTTCAGCAGGATGTACTTGCCACAAAAGTTTGATGGATTGTCTTCATCAGTGCTTTGGATTAATGCACTTTCACTTCTTTCATTGCATTGTAAGAATTATGAGTCTGTCTTCACTTTAACTACTAGGCAAAATATTTCATTCATATTTGCACATAAACACAATATTTTCCCCAGAGGGACCTAAAGCAGTTTCAAACCATTTCAAATGCATTTTAAGCTATAAAAATAAAACTAATCATTGAAACAAGTAGCACAACTTCAATCCTATTTTTAGACAGAGGCTTAGAACTATACAGAATTTTGAATAGTCTGTCCAAAAGAGTTGACTCTCTTTCCTTCTCTTTTCTGAAAAGAGAAAATCTCCCTCCCTCCCTCCTCTCTCTCTCTCTCCCTCTCTTTACTTGCTCTTTTACTGGTTCCGGCATTGAGGGAAACACCAATAATGCATTCTTTTATTCTGCAATAAAAAGAATCTTTATTAAAAAAAAAAAGAAACCATGCAAACCTATCAATTTGCCCTCTGTCATAAACCAAAAATATAATAAAAACAATTAGAACAAAAATCATTTAAGAAGAAATAAAAGTTGTTGGTACTATTTTTATATTTTGAACCAGTAATATTTTTCCATTTTTGAAGGCAGTCCTATGTATAACATACAATACATTCAATAAGAACTGAATCCACTCAACTGATTGAGCTGGATAACTAGACCATTTTAACTGGATAATTTAAGAAAGCTGCTTGAAATGAGTAACAATAGATTCCATTTGAGCTGAAAGCTCAATGTTCCATCTTCACAGACATATGATTTAGGTTTGAATCAACCGTGTTTCATTGAAATACTAATATCTGAGCCATTAAGACCTTTGTGTCAGAGTTTCAACTACAAGACCCCCAACAAAAAAAGACTCCGAGGTCTGACACCTTTGTTCATTCCATTTATGATTCTGTAACTTTTCACCAATAATTTCATGCAAGGTGAAACAATAACCTTGCACTCAAAACAATGGCTGTTGAATTGCATGTAAAAACTGTAAACACTTTTGGTGTTCTGTCCAAGCAGTAACAATTTCTGACTGAGCAGCAACGGTGGAATTTATCAAAGTGTCAGCTGAGGCAAGAGAGTTTCCACTTGCTCAAATTCTATATAAATGTTAAACAGAAGTGCTGCTAGCATGCTAAATGTGTGGAGGACCTGGCTTGAAGAAGCTTATGATATAGTCTGTACAATCTTAATATTTGATTAGAGCAATTTGAGTTCCAATGTATATTAAGTGATGAAGTCAAAGTGACATGAGTTAATCATTTTTTTTTCAATTTATAATTCTTGGTAAAGCTGTTGTGTGAAAATTATGTATAATGTATGTGGCTTCTTAAGAGAAAAACAAAGAATGCAATTGCATAAATACAACAGCTATATCACTGCTTTCTTGAAAGGAGTCAATTTGATTCAAGAATGCTATTTATTTTTCAAGTCTATATATATGGGCAGTCAGGTGGCTTTTTCCCAAAGTATGGTCTTTTGTTTAGAGAACTGTATAAGCTAAGTGTAATTTAAAAATTAAAAAAACATAACAATGAGAAAAAATCAGATTCCCTAATTTTGCGTATAAGCTTCAAGATACTTTTTTTTGGCAAGATGAGACATATATCAGTCAGGTGGTAGCATTTTGTCAAACCTGGATAATTTGGAAAAGATTGGATCTGATAAATTGGATGTGGGATCATTAGAAAATCCAAGTTTACAGGCTAGTTTGGAAGTTCAGAAACAATCATTTTGGAAGAAAGCAATGGTAAACCACTGTTACTTTATTGGAAAGAAAACTACAAAATGGTGGCTATGAGCTCACAGAAAAGTAAGATTGATTTGAATGGAAAATAGAAATTAATTTAAGACAAGTAAATAAATTATTGTTCTTCCTCCTTCTCTTCTAAAGAGTTTTTTAAAATTTTATACTTAATGTAATTTAGGCTGAATATAAATATCAGTGCAAAATGGTTTAACAAGTTTTTTTTTTTTAAAAAAAATGCTGCTACTATGGGGCATGTTCAAGGCATTTCTGTCATTTTAAAACTCTACTTGAAGCCAGTCTATCTCGATCTATGCATTCCATTGGGCATTGTAATAGATGCTGGAATCCATAGTTATTGCATCTTCTGAACAAGCTTTGTTCATTTCTATCTAGCACAGGTCTGTCTGGATAGTCTGCCTCAGACTCTGTCTACCTCTCTCAAAATACTGCAAAATATTGTTTGAACAGCTAGAGTAAATATTGATTTGATCTTGGGGAACATCTCTTTTCACCCTGAAGTGTAAAACGCTTTCATTGTGGAACATGCTGCAGAAAGTTAGATGTATTTTCTTCAATGAGTTGTAATGAAAAATAAAATTAAGAGATAGAAGAGAGAAACTTAAGAACTGAGATAGGAGCCCTCAAGCCTTCTCTATGAGTTCATTAAGGTGGGGACTTTTTTTAATTTCTTGAATGTTTTTTTTCTCCCTAGAACGTTTGCCTGACAGATCAAGAGCTTATTTATTCCACATGTACTTGGTAACAGGACCATCCATCTGCTGCTTATTTGTGTTAAGATATACTTTTCTTTCTTGCTGAGCCTCAACACAATCTCTTACATAGGGAAACTTACAAAGACTCTGCAGGAAGCTAGTACAACATTACTTCTTGCCCTTTATTCTGTTTGAAAAATGATAAAAGGCCAGGGAATATTAGAAGAACTTCAGAACCTCATTTTCTAGCAAGCTTAAGAAATAAGTGTTGAGGAGGACCATTCGAAACATAAAAATAAACAAGTAGTTAAAAGGCAGATATACTGCTTAAATCAATATGTCTAACTTTGAAGTAAGTGCCTTCCTGCCATTGAAAAAAAAAACATAATTTATGTCTCCTTTTTTTAACTGTAATGTAAATTTCTACAGGGCTGCAAGTGAAAAAGGTGTAAGACAAAGACAAGCCAAATGTCAAAGTTCAATGTTGAGGGATAATTTCTATATGAGAAATTATCTATTTTCCCCCCTTCTGTGTGAAAAGAAAGACATTTCCCTTTAGGGGGAAAACATAAACAAGCACAGGAGAATGAGAAATGTTTATTCTATTTATCAATACCCTCTTTTACAAGTTCGGACCTTGTAAATCTGGACTTTTATGTAGCATCTAATTAGTAACAATAATAACACAATATTGGGATAGAATGTGGATTTGATGTGTTGACGTTTTTAGTTATTTGAACTACAAACTTTACTGTAGAAAAATAAAAAGGATAGTAAATTATGTTGCTAATTTGGGTAAAACAATTTAATGCAGATTATGGAACAATAGCAATAAAATGGTAAAGATTTTAACCCCATAGATTGCATATTTTTCTAAGAGATGACCAATGGGGAAATACTTGCATGTATTTGCATGCTTGCATGTTCACAAAAGATGATAAATTACTAATATTGTTTAAACTTATAATGGAGAAACTCACTCTCTCTTGCACGCATGCACACACATGCACACACACATTCTTTGCTACATTCTTTCAATCTTTTGTATTTTTCCTTTCATTTTTCTTTTCTGCACTTTCAATCTTTTTATACTTTTATCTTTTCTGTTTGTACTTGTTTTTATCTTTTTGGTTATAATATAATAAAATTATTAGTACATAAAAATAGTGGAAGTAAATGGCATGATTTTAGTTGTTATTTGGTCAATAGAACTGTCAAGGGAACTTTTTAGTTGCATTATCTGATTTTAATACTTCTATAGATAGCAAGATGCTAAGAGAGCTTGAACATAAGCTCATGTTTTCCCTTAATGATAAGGTTAGAGCTAGGAGCTGATCTCATTTATATCTGTATGAATTGCACACTCAGGGTTAAGTTTTTTTTTTAAAAAAAATAATCTGTTTAGAATGGAAAATATCATTATAAATACAGAAAAGCAGCTGTTGGCAATACAGTGCCCCACTGCTAGAACTGATTTTATTTTTTTAGCAGATTCTAAGAAGTTACACTACAAAACAAAGTATTAATATTTTTTCTTATAAAAAAACTGCATATAGCTCCGTGTGCTTCACTAGAAATAGAAATAGTGTATTATTAAATTGGATTTATGTCTGCCTACCCAGATTAAATGGATACATCAACTGGAGTTGTAGAGAAATTCCAAAAGATTATGGAGGGGTGGATGTAGGTGGATGGGTGATGGGGATCACTTTCAACAGTAGGCTATTTGGTAAATGCTACTGCTTATAGCATTTTAAGACTAGGGATAGGTCCTCAAGCAGCCATTTCATAAGACATGAGATGCTGCCAAAATTCAGAATGCAACCCAGTCCAAAATGTGTCAATACCTACTGTAACAGTTAATCTTGTTCCTTCACTCTATGAAAGGTTGGCCACAGAGACTGTTATCATTCAAGATAGATAGATA
>JANHFP010006873.1:491413-505077 GCA_032468135.1 Calamaria suluensis
AATCAGGATCAAGACCCATCTGGTTTCGACTTCCCTAAAAGGGAAGACATGGACTCCTAAGGGAGAAAAGGGAGAAAAGAACGGAGGAGCAAAACACCGCCATTCCTCCTCCTTCCTCAACCGGAACCGGAATTCCGGAGTTTACCCAGTTCAGATGACAAAAAAACCAAAATGAATCATACATATGTACATACATCATAGCAACAGGAATAAATAATATTATGGTTATATATATATTATTCATTAAAAGAAACACAGTGAATTGGTCACACACACGACACAAAAGTGCCATCTCACTGGCAGTTCCTGGCTGAGTCGAGCCTTAACCAAAGGCTATATTATATTGATTGTATGCCATCATGTCCAAATGAGTACATAGATACATCTAATAATATTAACTTCATATGTTGTTCAAGTTAAGAAGTTCACCTATTCATGATTAATAAGACTTATTTTTAAAAAAACACATGGTTAGAAAATAAGCCATTCAAAATCATTTTCCCTCCCTCACTCCCTCTCCTATTTGTATTAGCAGGTTAATATGGGCAATAACATCATCATGTACATTTTGCTTTATTTTCCTTAGGTAGATTTGGCAGATTGGTTTGGTTCATAACAGTTTTGAATCATAAATCCATTCCAATAAAAATAACAGAGAAACAAAGAATAAATAAATTAATTTGGAGTTTTTATTCCATTTTTTAACATGTGTACACTGGTTTCTAGCCTGATAACTTAATCAATACAAAAACTGGCTCTTAGGATAGCTGATGCTGAAATATTTAGCCCATGAATAAAGTGAAAAAAGAAGCAATTTGTTTTTACTTCTCTAGTATTCATTACTTTTTAATTAATAGAAAAGACATGCAACCAGAAGCACATTTAAGCTGTATACATGGTGTGTGAGCCATAATCAGTATGCATATTGGTACTAAGATAAAAACTCAAATTTTATATACCTTCCCCTTCTCCCCTTCTGCTCAGTTGTACATAATTGTCAAAGGTTACCTGGACAAGTCCCTGCAATTTTCTTGGCAATATTTTCTAAGTCCATTGTATCCTTCCTAAGGCTGAGAGAAAGTGATTGGCCCAAAGTGATTGTGCCTAAGACAGGATTAGAATTCACCATCTCCCATGTCAATGAAGATAGTCATTCAGGTAGAATTGACTGGAAGTTGAGTCATGGAAAGTCAAAAACTCAACTCATAAAAAGGGCAGAGAAGAGAAGAGAAGTCTAGTTGCAGTGACTCAACTTCCAGTCAACATCTCCCAGTTTCTACTATTATGTTTTAAAAGGTAAAGGTTGGCAGAAGCTGGGACAAGTAACGGGAGCTCACTCCATTACATGGCACGAGGGATTCAAACTGCTGAACTGCCAACCTTCTGATCGACAAGCTCAGTTGCCTTACCCGCTGAGCCACCGTGTCTTAACTGCTTATTCTATGCCTTAAACGCATTACTAAGTCCCAAAATGTATATGTTCTGATGCAAAAGTTCATTCTTACATTTGTTGCACATGTAAAATGATACCTACCTTTGACAGTTTCCTTGCATAGGTATGTAAAACTCAATAAAGACTACAATAAATCTTGTTACTGTGAAATGTTATTAGGACTGTGTGAGATTTGCCTCAAAGTGAGGCAAAAGGCGTTTTGCAAAGGCAATGCATTTTATATTGTTTACAAAAAGAATGGAGACAATTTGCTTCAAGTCAACAAGCACCATTTAGTCTGAACTTTTAGTAAACCAAACAGTTCTTTTGAGGGGAAGGAAGACTCCATTCAGCACATAAAAATTAAAAGAAGCTTTTATACATGCAGAGAAGATATCAGCCATTTTAAATGCCAGAGGAAACAGCAGAGAAGAACTCAAAGAAGAGTGAATTGCTTTATTATTGGAAGAGGCCATATTATTTAATGAAGTTTCTTATGAACTTTTGTTGAAGCCATTCATCCCTTCAAAGATTAACATAGTACTAAAAGTTGTTGAAGGGAAATAAAAGTAACATAGTGTAGCTAGTAAAATTACTTCATTATTACAGCAGTAAAGTAATTGCTTCATTATTACAGCAGTAAAGTAGTTGTGAAGGTATTTTTTTCCTCAAAGAATGTATGCCAAGATAAAAATAAGGCTTATCAGTCATGCTTAAGCATCTTTAACTTATAGTTAAATGCAAAAATAAGCACATAAACATGTAGAATAAATTTAACACTATAACTGTACATACACGTACCAGGGATAACTGCCATACTTACTGAACAAAGTGACTTCCTTTGACTTATATACTGCTTTATTAATTTTTATGTTTTTTTAAAATAATACTTACACTTACCTCCAATTCTGGCATTAAATGCAATTCCTACTATACAATGAGAGTTATTTGCTGTAGCTGCCACTTCTCCAGCACAACGGGTTCCATGTCTAGGAAAGGAGGAAAATATTTTAAATTAGGTTACATTATTGCAAACAGAAGTATATATATACACATTTATTTAAGAAAAGTTACTTGCACTGTCGGGATGAAATAACTGTTGAAGCAAAGCAATTATTCGGTTTGCCTTAGTGGAACAATTCTGGTGGCTTCCATCTTGGCCTCTTCAGACCAGTGCTACAGCTTCCAATGTCCAAAAGGTGCTTTTTCAAGAAGCAACTGGACTTTGTTTTTCCTTGAAGATGGTTCACTTCTCATCCAAGAAGCTTCTTCATTTTAAGGTAAACCAAAGAAAGTCCATTGTTTCTTCAAAAAGCACTCTTGGGGCAACCATGATCTGGATGACTGAGAGTCTCCATAGATATGCAACTTCGAATGCATTCCAATGGTAGGTTGGGCATAGGTCAAAGTTTAGAAGTACTTTAGGACTCACTAAAGAAGGTTCCCCTCGCCTTTCTTTCTTCCCTCTGCAGGAAAAAGCTGGGGTTGGGCTCTGAAAAGGTGAGATGTAGACATTTTACTTTGCTCTTAGAATAAGAGTTTCTCAAGGACTTCTTTAGAAAAAAGTATTTCTTTCTTCAGAAATCAAGACTAGACTAATGGTCAGGTAACATTGCAGGCATATAAATGCCAAATAAGACAACTGAACAGTGCTGATTTATAGTAAAGCATCTTAATGTATAACAGGAATCTATATATGACTATATTTTAATCCATAAATGTCTGCTTAAATGTAGCAGAAACACAACATAAGAATTGGGTATATAACACTGGGAATTAATGAAGTAAAGAAGCATTATCAAGCAGTTTATGAAATTGCCAGGTGGTAATTAAAGCCCATATATATTCTTTTAAAATGCTTTATTTTATGGCATAAGGTTGTACAATAGTCTCGCTGCGACCGAGCACGGCGGAACCGGAAGCGGAAGTCCTTTGGATATTATTGTTGTTGGGTCAATGCTGCTCACCGTATTCTATCTTTCATATTATTTTTCCTGAGACTTACACTGAATATCTCTTCTTCCACAATCTTTCCTCAACTGTAGTTCTACAGCTCTTGATGTATTTTTAAAGTTTTTTTAAAAAAAATACAAAACTAAAATACAGCTTAATTCAATTTCTCTCTGTCCCTGAATTTGCTAGTGAGTTTAAGCCTCTTCAAGCTGAGGCCTGAAACCTCAGCTGAGAAATCAGAAATAAAAATGAAGAGTAAAAATGAATTTAATGATGAAATATTAGACTGTAGAGGCAAAAATTTCCTATTAGATATACCAGAAAAGTAGTTATTTTGTTGGCAATATGAATAAACTTCATAATAATGTGATAAACTTAGTCAATAGCAAAGAAATATTTTCTTATGCTGATGTGATTATTTTTCAAATTATTCCCGCATAATACACTAAACAAAACACTAAAATGTGATGCTTTTTATGCTGTGGAAGTTAAGGAATGCTGGCAAAATGAAATCACAAATGTTCATATTATTAGCCATTTACCCCAAGTACGTCAGCAATGTTTGTACAGCTGTGTTGAAAGAATTTCAAGGGATTATATGTTATTTTCTTCTGTCCTCTCTGCTCATCTACTGATCCACCTGCTGCTTTGGATGATAACTTTCTTAGAAATAGCAACAGCTCGCAATAAAAAGAGTAATGCTTTATTTACAGTTTATGAAAAAGATGCTACCATAGCTTTTGAGAATATAGTAATAAAATTATTTCAAACAAGATTGAAATGAAAAAGTGGGCATGCATGTTCAAAGCAGAAGTGTTGCTTATGATGAACAGATAAAAACTTTCTGTAATTAAATACCAATGTTTTAAAGTTGCTAAATATTAATTTTCCTATTGTGAATCCAGCATTTCTGTTTACATTCTCTTTGCTAAATAGAAGAAAGAGTTAAAATGTTTATTTACAAATATACTGAAAACAGACTGACAAAGTTTAGTTAAGGGAACCAGAAAAAGTATACACTTCTCTAAAATTGCATAATGAGTAAACAGACATAACCAAACTGTTGTTTTTAATTCTCTACACATACTTTTCCACATTCAGTAGTAATAAAGCAATCTTAGCTTCCTGTATGACACATTGGGAGAACAGTTAAGTACACATTATAGTCCACTGTCATTAATGAGTGGAGCAATGGATAGCTTCAGATGATGCTTCCACACAGCTGATTTTTGTTGTTCTTGTTATTTAATAGGCAAGAATAATGTCACAACCGCTAAGAGAATTAAAGGCTTTGTGTGAATTAGAGTTTCAATTCTTTGCAGTAACAAAAAAACCCATAACCCAACTAAATTGCATGCATATAATATTTCCCAATGTTTTTTCAAAAGGAGAAAAATCACGTATTGCAATCATCTGTATCAGTGAAAAGAGATATTGCTCATATCTGGTACTGACCCTGACATTGTATAAAATAGGTTTATTGGTTCCAAGATCAAGAGTTTTTGGTTTTCTGTTACAAGACACAAGAATAAAGTATAGGGGAAACGCCCTTTTTCCAAATGCTGAAATTCTCATTTATTGAGAAGCCTTAATAGTGCTATAAAACTTTGTTTCAGGATATCTGGCACTGTATCACTTATATTGTGTGCATATATTTCACATCTTGTTGCACAGATTCCATTTGTTTTTCTAATAGAGTTTTAGAGTTTTAATGGCTGTTACTTTGGATGAAAAATGAATCAATTCACATTATGGGAATAGATTTGATCTATTTCGATTAAAGGGATGCATTATCTTAAACATTTTTTTAATTTAAAAAATGCCTAAGAATCAACTGTGAGCTCTCAGATACACAGAATACAGGAGAATGTAATATATGTAGCTCATGATTGAACTCTTAAGGGCTTGATGCTTTGTGAGCTTGATTGAATTCCATACATAGAATGGTCAGGATAGAAATTGGAATAAATAAATTGAAATCAGATTCATTGGTAAAATTAGATGATTTATAATTTATACATAGCTCTTTCAGGATGTATGTGTTCACATAGCTTGTCAATGAAGCTTTTCATTTTCAGAATGGACATAAAGGAATTGTAATGTTATTGAAAAGGGGTGGGGTGGCTCAGTGGGTAAGACAGCTCAGATTGTCGATCAGAAGGTCAGCAGTTCAGCGGTTCGAATCCTAGTGCCACATAATGGGGTGAGCTCCCATTACTTGTCCCAGCTTCTGCCAACCTAGCAGTTTCGAAAGCAGGTAAAAATGCAAGTAGAAAAAATTCTGACCACCTTTGGTGGGAAGGTAACAGCATTCTGTGAGCCTTTGGTGTTTAGTCATGCCTGCCACATAACCACAGAGACTTCTTCGGACAGCTCTTCGACTTTGAAACGGAGATGAGCACCACTCCCTAGAGTCAGAAACAATGAGCACATATGTGTGACGGAAAACTTTACCTTTTAATGACAACATTTTGACATCAAGCAGCAACATGAAAGTCTTTTCTCAATACAGTTATCTGGAACAATGATGTTTGTATGATTCCAGAAGACACTCTTAAGTTTCTAGTGAGGAAATAGACTTATTTCATTGAATGTCTTCACAGGGATATTATGGAGAGAAATGACCAAAAAAATGTCTTGTTTGTTCATTTGCTGAAGAATGTGGTGCTTTCTACCTAACGAGGAGACATATCAATGACATCATCCAACCTATGCAGATTTTTTTCATTAGGTAGGATGGACGTTCGTCCCATTAGTTTTGGATTTTTCAAGCTGTTATTCTTGACTGATGTGGAAAATATCATCCAGAATAATAATGTTTCCTTAGTTATAACTTGGGCCTAAAACAACAAAGGCAGACTTTACTGGTGTTTAAAGAAGTGGCCCAATTACATGAGGCGATATGTTGTCAGGTACAACCTCCATAACTATATACAACAAAATCTCCTCTTTGATGTGACTTTGACACATCAACCTCAATTTAATCATGCCAGACCTTTAAAGTAGGGAAGGTAGAGAGAAATCAAAACTATGAGTATTAATACTACTTTGATTTTAATATTAAAATAACAGATTTTTTTAAGTCCAAAACCACATCCTTCTCCCCTGTTTCCAGAGAACTTGCAAAGATCCTTTCTGAGTTGCTTTTTATAATTCCATTCCTTCTTTGAATCCAGATTTCGTAGACAATTGTCTAGGCTGTGGGTCTAGTTATTCTCATAGCCCATGAGAGAGAGAGAGAGAGAGAGAGAGAGAGATCTATATTTTTACTCTGCAATGTTTCTTGAATTCTTTTCTATGGAAAAGAAGAAAGGCTCCAAGGATTTGTGTTTCTTGTAGCATTTGGGGAAATATATACAAAAAATGCTTTCAACTTCTGTGCTTACCCACTCCTCTCAGCAGGTAGACATGAAGATGTCTTGGTGTAAGCAAACATTACCAGGTAACTTAATCATGCATGAGATATCATACACCCCATGAAGTACATGGCTTGACTTCCAAAAGCTGAATACTATCACTTTTCTGTACATTTGGTATTGACCAAGGTCATGAAAGGCTGGAGGAGAATAGGAAAATTATTCCTGTCTCTAAATAAGGTGACCAATAAGTCAACCAATATAAAACTGGCATGGAATCTTTGAATCAAGAGGGACCAACTCCCCAATGGCAGTTTTTGCTTAGGTGATTTGTGCGTGCCTATATCGCTCAGTTTAATGGATCCGATAATCCTTATAAAAATGGTATGCTGCCAAAACCTGAGAGATGTGTAAGAAAGTGTGGAGTGTTTTAGACGGAGGATACAAGAAGCTCAATTGAAAGAATGCAACTGCTTTATGATCAAGAGTAAGTACTTTTGATAATGGAATAGCTCACCTTTGCAATAGCTTAAAAGTCACTGAAATGGGAGAAAACCACATTAGTGAAGGAAAAGGAAAAGCTGGAATCTAATCTCACTAAGGGGAACTAAGGTCATTTTTACTGCCGAATTATTTTCAGTGTAAACAGTCATGTGCTACATATAATTTATTGATGCCATTGCTTTAAGAGCAAAAGAAAATAAGATTTTCATATTCTTCCATGATAAGGAGTTCCAACTTATTGATCTTGAACTTCATGACTTTTCTATACACTTAATAAAGTTTATTATCTTTCTCCATTATAGCACCTCACATCAATAGTCAAACTGTATTGTGCAATGGTATTCTCCAGGGTTGAGAATGGGGGAGAATATGTTTGAAGGACAGATTTTTTTTAAAAAAATGTTTCTTTTTATGTTACTGTCAGAACTGGAGCAAGAATAATCCTTTGAACAGTCTTTATTGCACTGAGAAGCAGTAGATTAAAGCATAATCATTATCTAATCGATATCATCAAGACTGCTCTTTAATTTACTAATGTACAGTAATTATCAGCAGGTGCTACAGACAGATATTTTCAACACTGGTGTGTTAACAAGTCTTTCAAACCAGCCTAAGGAAATTGAAAGCCTTTCCAATATCTGGCATTGGCTTCACTTCAGTAAATGCTGATAAAGTTTGCAATTTAAATATAAAAGGGAAATTAACAAAAGGACATGACTCAGATCAGGCAGAAATGGATAAATAGTGCTGGCACAATTCAAGAAACATTGGAATGTGTCTGAAGCTCCCACAATGATTTGTGCCTTCCTAGGGCCATATGGCAACATTCAGGCAAATGAAACAAACAGATTTTTTTCAGGCATCACATTACAGCAAATATTTGCCACTTAGCACCTCTGAGTGATTTAGCGTTTCCATAATTCCATTTTTTTCAGTGCAATTAGATAAAATGGTTATTTCAGAAAGCTGGCATGACACTGGGACATATTCACAACTGCCAGGTTTTTTTGCATAGTCGGAACAAAAGAGAGGAGGATGGGAAAGGCTGCAATCACATACATATAAACCAGTCACATATTTTTTGTCCGTGTAATTCCTTCTTTATGGTCAGATTCTGGAAAAGATCTAGACAAAGAGACCCATGAATTGGGGAAAAAGAATCACAGATTTCTATGAGCAACAGATGTACAAGTTTAACCATCCATTATATGTATTTTTCTCTCCCATCTCCACCTTTTTACTTTATGAGAAGTTTGGCCTTTCTGTTCATACATACAGTTTATTTTCTCAGTTTATTTTACTCACCTACTGCTTACATTTGAAACATAACTCTCTTCTAACCATTGACTCACAATGAAAATATTGTTTGGGGCCCTAATCCATCAGCCTGGACATGGCTGTATTCTCTCTCAAATGCTCAGATTGTTGTTTTTTAAAGTAGTAAATGAAAATAGATACTTTGAAAAAGACTGCCTGACTAACAAGAAATGTAAAAAAGGATAGATTTATACTGATGACCAGTACTGGACTGTTTACCTTGTTTATCATGCACATAAGAACAATGTGTATTGAAGATCTTACCAAGATTAAGTCACCTTGAATTATTAAACTATATTGGAAAAGATCTAGATTTAAATCTATTAGTGGTGATGGAATTCACCAGGAATAAGCCTCTTGAAATAGCTAAGTCAGAAGCATGGATTCCAGGCTGAAGGCCACACAGCATGGACACAATTAGAGGGGGGGAAGGCTAGGGGTGATATGATATTCCAGTATTTGAGGGGCTGTCACAGAGAAGGGGTCAACTTATTTTCTAAAGCAATAGAAGGCAAGATAAGAAACAATGGGTGGAAACAAATCAAGGAAAGAAGCAACCTGGATTTAAGGAGAAATTTCCTAATTAATAAATTGTTTCCTACCAATTAACCAGTGGAGTCTTGAGAAGTTGTGGGTGCTCCATCATTGGAGATTTATAAGAGGAGAAGACTGGAAAGCCACTTGTCCCAAATTGTTTGGGATCTCCTGCTTCAGCAGGGGGTTGGACTAGGATACCTCCAAGGCCCCTACCAGCTCTGTTCTGATTGATTGACTAACTGACTTTGTAGTACCAACAACATGGACTTGTATTGTTGTACTTTCATAAGCAGTGTGGAATTTCTACTATTTTAATTTGTCATTGTTTTCTCTTTTAAATATAATGTAGAAAGGTTTTTTTTGTCTGTTATTACTGATTGGGTGATTGATACATTGCAACATTCTCTAATTGCAAGATAAAGTAGCTTTACTCTCCATGCAAGGATAGGCAAGGAGATGTCCATAGTTTGTCTTTTGTTTAGCTAGAGAACTCTTCAGTGTTATTTGACATCTGGTTTGTCCCTTTGTGGACTCTTAAGTAAAAACTGACATTTTTTAATCATTAACATTTTAAATTCTCTGCCCACAGGTCTTGGAAGTTCACTTAAATGATCATACTAAGAATATTATGGGTTAGCATTCACTGATACATAGTTACTGAGCATGGTCTCTATATGGCTTATGTTTCAAATTGCATTGCTCAATGTGAGAAAACATTCCAAACCCAATATGTTTGAACTACAGTATATATACAATTATTTCTCCACTTCCTAAAAGTATTTCCAACTTGTACCTGTGGCTACATCTACTTTTTCTAGTTCAGATGCTGTTTTGAGCAAGGTAAAGAAACTTATCATGATTTATGGCCAACAAGGCATTCTCTTTATTTTCATAGGGTGGAATAACAGAATATTGAAAGGTTATTAGAATTTCTCTATACCTCTATACCAAAGAAAATGAAAGTGGGATTACCTTACATTTCTTTCTGATCCTTATTTTTTGAGACTCAGTCATCGTTTCTGATCTTCTTTCCCCTTTAAGTAGTTTACTCATTCCTTCCTCATTCAGAAGACCAAGCCTAGATTACTTCACAGTGATGATTCTGGCCCTACTGCAAAAAAAATCATACTAGGAGGATGAAAGGTATGCTGATAACCTTACAACTGAAATAGAAATTAATTTCTCTTCTTAGCCTCCATTTCCAAAGCATTACAGAAAAAATGTAGATAAGTGGATTTTTAAAAAGGATTAGGAAGCATACATTAGGAATGCATACAAAAAGCTTTCTAGCAGCACTGTGGAATCCTGTTATTTACTTTCATTAGTTACCAAATTTGGGTTGTGGACTTCCTTTTCCCATTTTTTTGAGCCAATAGTTGCTTAGTTGCTAATTTATCAGCCTTGAAGGTTTCTGCCATTTATCCTCAGTTTTAAAAATAAACAGGGTTTCTGGCACTAAATCAGACATCCCATTTCAGCTGTTCAAATCTTATATATCAATCACTTTAAACTCTTGGAAAAAAAATGCAGGATTGAGCTTCCTGCATTCCTGCCTGCCTGCTGAATCAGGGGGCAGGGGGCGGGGCTGGAGCCGCAGGCAGCCCGCGCGGTCCCAGGAGCCGCACTGAGAGAACCAGTTTCGTGACGTCATCCGGTAAGCGCTACCGGTTCACATGAACCAGTCCGAACCGGGGGCAACCCACCACTGCTGCTGATCCATCTATTCAGGAATCCATTTTATAATGCTGTTGTTAGGAATCACAGAGCTTTGGGGAACTCCATGAAGATAGTCCTTACGTGATGAACATTCATATAGTGACTCTTCAAAGTTACAGTGACAATGGACAAGTGGGATTTACATTGGGTCTTTAAAGTTCTGGCTGCTACAACACAGAGGTGGGTTTCAGCAGGTTCTGACCAGTTCTGGAGAACGGTAGTGGAAATTTTGAGTAGTTTGATGAACCAGTAAATACCATCTCTGACTGCCCCTGCCCCATCTATTCTCTGCCTCCCAAGTCTCAGCTGATCAGGAAGAAATAAGAATTTTCCAGTAACATTCCCCTGGATTGGGAAGGGACTGGAGATTTTACAGTATCCTTCCCCTGACATGCTCACCAAGCCATGCTCACCAAGCCATGCCTACCAAGCCACGCCAACAGAACCAGTAGTAAAAAAAAAATTGAATCCCACCACTTATGCAGCAGCCCCATAATGTGATCACAATCAAGGCACTTGCTACCAGACTTATAATTGTGAAGTCACAGTGAGCCACAGTCATGTGATCATGATTTTTGACATTCCTCACTGGCTTCCAACAAGCAAAGTCAATGGGGAAACCAGAAGGCATCAGAATTCATGATTATATGACATCCTCATATGGTCATACTTGCTATTCCTGGTCCCAATTGTCATTACCTGAGGAAACAAGACAAAAGTGACACGTGGGTGCTTCCTATATTCTGTGCAATTACTATCTCTGAATTATTACTATGATAATCCTAGAGCCATGATTACTATTATTACTATTACCTGTTACTCAAATACAATTACCAATATTATATTAATATTAAACTAATATGCACAAATGTTGCTTTCTTAAGCCTGCTCTGCCTTAAGACCCCTCTCTCTGAGATTCATCTTCTTTTTTCTGCAAATAGCCAGCATGTAGAACTCTTTACACCTTCTTTATGTTGTGTTTTCTCCTGCTGGCTGCTCTGCTTCATTTCTTCTCTTTTGGACCATCTACTCCATCTGAAGGAGGGAAAAAAACACCTCACCTCTTTTGTCTGGCTGCTGTGCTCAGTTTGCTAGTGACTGCACTGCTCCAAAACATGCACCTCCTTCATCCTCTTCCAAACTTTCCCCACCTTCCTCTTAAGCTTTCAGCTTTATTGGTAAAACTACTGTGCTGAGGCCGAGAGGGAAGGTTCCAATGGGACAGAAAAAAGGCAGCACAGAAACCTGCAATTTTTTTCCCCCAGCAATCTTCTCTTCTGAAAGAGTTTTGATATTACTTATGAATTACCCCAAGTGTCAGGGCACACCACTGGGAAATGAACTCACAGTCACAAAGCTTCATTATTGTTTCTCTTGAGTCAGCTGTAATAAATGCTGTTCTCTGTTAGATGGAAGGTACTGGTCCTAATTTTGCTTGGCAAAACCAATTTAGGGCAATTCACATCAACTCTCTCGTTTTAAAGGTTTTTTAAAAAAATAAAAAGATAATCCAGAATTTAAAACAGCTAAGAGATTCTTTTTTTGTGAATGGCAACCCCCTCCTTTAATTAGTTCCATTAAGAGGTTTCTCAATGGCTGCAACATCACAGGAAACCCGTTCAATAATTCAACATCTCAGAGCCTTTAAAGTTTGCAACCTCTGCTGCTCTCTTTATGGCCCCAGTGAAAATGTTCAAATGTTTTGTCTTTTCCAATATTTCAAATGAACTATAAGTGCTAACACTTAATGAATGACAAGCACAGGCTGCTTCTATCTGCTTCCCATTAACCTTCATTAATGTAACAATACCCAACTGAAAAGTGCTTTTGAAAGGACGACAACATTTATTTGTGCTTATTTGACAGACTTCTTTAGCATTTTGCCCTGTCTCTCATTGTTCCAGCTGAGTAATAAAAGAAGACTTAGGCAATGTTCCCCTTTACTTCACAACTTGGAAATAATAATATTTCACAAGAGCATATGGGCAGCTTAATACTGTTTGCAATGAATATTTTCTGATCTTTGATTTTCTGTTTGAGGGAAACCAACATGTCAGGGAGAGCAAAGAAAGAAATATTTATGTTATAAAAGCTTAATGTCAAGGTTGGAGTCTAGACCTAGCCTATTATATATTCCTCTGATTGACACTCATCTTGAGATGCATCTTGATGATTTGTTTATTTATTTATGGTATTTTGCAGGGTGAATATGCAATTAGCTTCTGAATAAGTCACAAACATAAAAATATGATATTAAAATAGAACTCTCCCTCTCTGTATGTGTGTATCTGTATCTGTATCTGTGTGTATTAGAGAGAGTGATATAGAAACAAAATTTGGGTATCAATGGCACTATCAAGAAGAGTGAAGATAAGTTTTTCCTTGAGATAGGATTCCAGGAATTCTAATGAAATAAAAAGGTGGTCTACCTCATCACTAGGCCACAAATTTTTAAGGGACAACAGTCCAAAACTGATGTGCTACAAGACATGCTACAAGACTCTCTTTGTATTTCTGCCCATACTCTTTTGGGTAGATTATTCATGCCTAGGAAGAATCATTTGAAAGTAACTTAAAATTCAAGCAGACATGAATAGGGAGAATGCAATATTGTTACTGACATATCTAGCTACTGATTTTCTTGAAATCCATTTTAAAATCTAGGCTTCTCTGGTTGTAACTATTGAGAACTATAGGTGTTTTGTTTTAAGTACTAAACTTTTCATTATATTTAATTTATTCAAGTGTTCAGTTGATGCATGAGGAGGTTCATATCATCTTCCTTCCTTCCTTCCTTCCTTCCTTCCTTCCTTCCTTCCTTCCTTCCTTCCTTCCTTCCTTCCTTCCTT
>JANHFP010006875.1:49906-70381 GCA_032468135.1 Calamaria suluensis
GTTCCAAAATTAAAGAATTTACATTTTTTATTTTGTTCATGAATTAATTACATTACCTGAACAAAACACAATATACTTTTACAGATCTATAGACAAAAGAAAATTTAAAGAAACTGAAAAATACATACTGCCAATGTTTTCCCAGAGCCAGTCTGTGCAATGCCCACCATATCACGCCCACTAAGGGCCAAAGGAAACCCCTGACACTGAATTGGAGTTGGTTCAGTAAAATGCTGGTCCATCAAGACATCCATTACATATTCTAAAAATTAGCAGATAAAAATACACATATGAACAGCATGGTATTTATACTGCAAATGCTATATAACTAAAAACTTGTACTGAAATAAATTTAGATTATAGCATTAATTTAAAAAACAATTTCCCCAAAACTCTGTGTTATTAATTTTCCAGAACTAAATACATTCAGCCAGATAATGCAATTTAACATGCCCATCCATCCTCCAACATTGTTATTTTGGGCACAACAGAATACTCACGTGGAAAGTTACATTGATGAAAGGCAAATACTGGCTTGGGGCAACCATCTGATCCTCTTACAGTAATCTCTTTCTTTCTTCTCAACTCTTCAACTTCATACTATTTAGAGTGAAAATCACAAGAATAGTGTGTTGTATTATTATTGTTGTTGTTATTAACTGAATATGAATTGTCATTCCTTTTATTCAAGTAATCACCATCTCTTTGTATTCTCCATAAATAATCTGAAGTCTAGCAATTTTTTGACAGAGAACTATTACTCTCCTGTTATTGACTTCATTTTCAGATTATTATCAAAATGTACAATGAAATACAAATTGGAATAATGAAAATATTCAAAACTTTTTCAATTTCATGCATTTACTCATTGTAACTTCTAGTAATATAACCTTTTTATGCAAATGAACACATACACACTGTTTTTCCAAAAGTGCATTTTCAAGAGGCAACAGTACTTTGTGGTTTTTGTTTGAAGATGTTTTGTTTCTCACCCAAGAAGCTTTTTCACCTCATGAGAAGCAAAATGTCTTCAAAGAAAAACCACAAAGTACAGTTGCCTCTTGAAAAAGTATCTTTGTGATGACCTAGATGACTGAGAATCTCCATAGAGATTCTGTTTTCTTTCAAATTTGCCATCAAAAGGATTTTAAGTAAGTCTACAGCAGAAACCTAAAACAAACTAGGTATATTTAATATACTTTTTAACATGAAAAGTGAACTACTGATTTCCAAAGTAATAAACCAATCAAACATTAATTAACAAATAAAGATATTTAACTGTATTAATGTTTTGACCTGTATTAAATTAGTAGAGCAAATTGTTTTCTCTGCAGATGCATTCACTCTGAAGATGATGCATCTGTTTAGAAATATTTTGATTTATACAATTGGGTAAACATTCTGAAATAGAAGAAACCCACCCAAATTTATTGTAAGTGTCCCACCTCAAAATGGCCTTTTTCCAACTACACCCATTTATTTTGAACTTTGAATACTTCTCCTTTGGCCAAAACAACACTAGAAACTATCCTTTAAGTTAGGAAATAGCAGCTAGAAAAAAAGGAAGACAGTTCGAGATTCAGTTGAACAAAATCACTCCACACTCGCAAATGAAATATATTAAAAAGAAAAATACAAAAATGATGGATTAGAACAGAACTGTAGATCTGGGCGGCAAAAAAATTATTTCCAGCATTTCTTTTCTGCCACCTAGTGGCATCACATTTTTGCATCTTTTGCTTTACAGCCCCAGATCAAAACTACGTTGACAAGATAAAAAATAGAAAAACTCATTACAATAACGGTGGAAATTCTAACCATTTTCATTGCTACAGCATTTGGGGAGATATTAAATTTAACAAGTAAGGCAAAGGTGAAAGAAAAGACAGAACTTACAGGAGTGAGTCTTGCTACTTCTGGATGTTCAACATAAAAGTTTTTCTCAAATTTGGGTAATTCATTCAAGTCCCACTTCTTCTTTCGCAAACGCTCTCCTGGATTTCCAAACTTTTTAGGAGGCAGAGGGCTACCAAACCTTAACGGATTAGACAGAAATGATTACTGTTTTTTCCTCACTGATTAACCCGAAATACCATTATTTTATGAAGATTAAAAATGTTATTAAATTTATGTTGAAAAACATCAATTGCAATGGTAATATTTTTTATTTTATATAATATGCCAGATCTGAATTAAACCATGCTTAATTTAGACCCTCTGAAAGGAATGGGAAAAATCATTCATGGCTTAAAAATGCTATTCATTTCATTGAATATGAATTGTCTGGATTCATTAAAATTTATATACAGCAAAGGAACAAAAAGTATCACAAAGTGTTTTGGAAAATAATATTAAGACAATGGATTAAGCATTTTTATCCAAACTGGAAGACGTTTGTGGATTTTCTACATGTTAAATACAATGACAAATGGTTAACAAAGGGATTGGAAAATTAGTTTTAACTTTGGAGTAATCTGTTTTTAGGTGTCTGTGTATATATACATATATTGGGTCCATTTAATTATGAGATAGTTTTCCACATTGGGGATATATATAATATAGCATTTCTGTTAAATACAGATGGGAAAATTTATGACTATTTTGTAGACCAGTTATGCAAGAAATATATTACATTTTTATCTTTCTTTCAACATTCAGCCAGGTTGACTGAATGTTAGATGTATTTGGGTTTTTTCCTTCTTTTTTTGTACACATTTTCTCTTTGTTTGTGTTGGACATTGGTTAATCTGTTTATTTTTCTTTTTTTGCTTTTCTTTGTTTTGTATTTTATCTTTGGCAATAAAAGAATATATTTGAACATGAAAATATGTAGAAATGTATTATGTATATGTAGTTCCATAACATTCTCCAATGGAAATGACAAAACAGGGCAAGTTTTACATAAAATATAGAAGAAAAATGTAACCCTTTAATCAATATTCTTTCTACTTTAACAGAACAAATTACTGAAAAATACATCAGAATACACTTTTAATTGCAACACTAACGTCAATAAAGCCACATAGAAACTAAGTGCAGGAAACCAAGCATTTTAACCAATACAAAATATACTAACTTCAGTAAGTACATTGGAATGTGGAAATGACCTGAGGGAAAGGGTGAAGATGCTGCCTAGGAAACAATCAGTCAAGAAAGGCAGGAGCTCCCAATAGTTTAACAGGCAACAGAGAAAGAAACTTAGGAAGGATCTGCCATTAATAGATCAAACAGCTGAAGCTGACAGCAGGGAAGTTTTGTACTTTCAGACTTTCAAGATTCTCTTAATGCAGCCTTAGATTTAGCTCATATAGTTGTGTTTCCTGTATGATTTATCCAGGAAGACTGACATTGAAGTTTGTTCCCATATATTGCTAAATACACCGAGATGCACAGTGTTAAACTTGTATTTGTAAAATACAGTAGTAATATACTTCTCAAAAATTACATTGTAGTGCTTACAGACCCTTCGGTACTTCAGAAATGCATCAGGGTTTTCCGGTTCTTCATTTAAAGAGCCAAGAGATTTGTTCCCAACTAATTTGACCTTGATGGTTAAGGTGCTAACAATTATTCTCTCCATTTTAAGAATAGATTACAACATGTAATAATTAATAAGCAGTTTGACACCTACTCTTGCTATTTGCAGTGAAAGCACACTTTCCTGTGCAAGCAATTATGTATACAATGATTTCTGCATAAATATAATTAGGATTTCTGCATAAATATAATTAGGATTGCTTTAGTAGAACACTTCCATTCAGTATGAGATTAACTTTAATTATCAGTCAACTATTATCAATAATAATTATCAATATTATTATTCCATATTGTTAAAATTGGACAAATCTGCAATAACGGTACTACAGCTCCCTCAGAATCACCTGCTACAATAAACATCTCTCAAAATAATTAAGCTTCTCATATTGTACGGAACCAATTCCTGAGACTGCCCAGTAAAATATCAATGATTCATAACTTCATCCTAATTAAATACCAATCCAAAATATGTTTACTTGGAAGTTTGACTTATTTTATCACATTTATATAATTGATAGGTATCTTGAGGTAAAATACAGTGAGAATGCACTTTTAAGGGGGTTGTAAAAAGGGAGTTTTTCAGCCAAGAGTCCCAAGTTTAGGATGCCACAATGTTGGGAAGGGTGCTGATTTTCCATCTGGCTTTTTCGATTTAATTGAGTGCAGTTTTTGATTATAACCACTATAGTGCATTGTTATGATTTTGATTTTGCAGGCTCCCACTCTTCGACGAGAGCAGCAGATAAATTTTGATAAGTAGGCAGCGGAAGGCCATCCTTACAAACTTGACAAGAATATAAAACAGAAGCAAAGAAAAATCCGATTAAAATATTTCTTCTTATTTTTAGATTCTTCCAATGCAGCCACTCGGATTTCGGCAGTTAGTAATTATTATTAGTCCTCTTCACGAGGAGATACAAGTAAAACAGGGTATGATGGATCAGAAGATAGGTGACTATTTAGCTTTTGAGGGTTGGAGACCCTAGTATATAGTAACGGCATAGAAGCCCAAAGACAAAGAAAATGCAAAATCTGTCCGGGGGCGCCTAGTCCTTCCAAAAACCCATTACTTCTCCCATCTCCGTCTCTTCCTAGGCCGACATTAATCTGGCACCTCCCCGTCAAACGTTCACCTCCATATTGTGACGCCATCTTTCAGCCACCCGCATAAAAATTTTCTGGCAAACCTTCCGTAACCTTAGAAATACGGAGGGGGAGGGAGGAAGAAAAGCAAGCCAGAGAGTGAGCCTTTTTTTTCTTCCTTATGAGAAAAGGCCCCGTTGTTCGAGTGCTCTTTTCCTCAGGCCGCAAAAGCCCGAAGCTTACGAACTGGCAGCTTTCATCCATTACATCTGCTCTCTCCGCACAGCCTAGTATTGTGCTCGTGAAATAAGGAGGCGAGTTCCGAGGAACTTGCTCCCAACTTCGGCCGTTTCTACAAAATGGCAGAAGCCCGCCCCACCCCCTCTTCTCGGTGCCCTTCAACGCTTTAGTAATCACGAAGAAGGCAGAAATTCGGCACGACTCCGGCAACGCTGGTTGTATCCGAAGTATTTCTGCCTGCCACGCAGCAGACGCAACACACCCAAGGGGCGAGGGGAGGGAAGGGGAGGGATCCGAAAACCCTTGAAAGAAGCCCGATTTCCCTCATTCAGATCGTCCTTACCCGCCGCGGTCACGATCGCGGCCTCGGTCACCGAAGCCTCGCATTCTCCCAAGCAGGAAAAGGGAGCCCCGTGCGCGACTATGTGGAGGGTAGCGCTGAGAGGCCCAACCGCGCCTACTCTGAACTTTACTGCTGCCTTGTGGCTATAAAAACAACTCCCGGGACTTAATTTTCCCAGCTAGGACAGCCGTTGGAATTGTTTTTCTGGAGCCTCTGAGAGCCGCCGAGTCGCGTCTGGAACTGCTTGGCGCTGGTTAAAAAAGAAACCAGCCTTCCTTCTCCGGCCTCCAGACACAAAATGGCCGCCGTCACTCCGGTTTGCCGCCTCTTACGCTGTCGGCCAGCCCGGTTGTTGCGTAAGATACGTACGTATCTTGCATTACCGAGGAAAGAGAAAGCCTTTCTCTACGCGTATTCTCCAGCAGTGATCGCGTACGCTGATCACGCTTCATAGGAGCGATTTAAGATTTCGCTAGGTTGCGCCGTAAGATAACTTAAGAACTCTACACGAAGAGCCAATTTTTAATGTATTCTCGAAACACGGGTACGCCAAATTTCAGTGCTAGCAATCTTAAAAGCAATGAAATACGGATGTGCAAGTCCGTAGCGTTTCCGTTGCCATCGCTTAGTTCAGCGGCACATTTTGAGTGGAAAAACCAGCTGCCCGTTTTGCGTAGAAACTGGCGAGTTATGTGTACTCTGCAATATGCGGAGTTTAGTAATCATACTTATCAGCTGTATTGAACGAAAAAGGCGTGAGGCTTATAAGACAAATAGTTCCAATATCTATAATATAGAATCGGTTCCCCAATAACTCCCTTTCTTGTTTCAAATTACAGAAACAATTTGTTCCTACAGTTCAGCTTACTTTCCTAGTTGAAAATATTACTTTAGAACGATACAAAGATTGCTTGTGATTGCCATTCTACTATAGGAGAACTGAGCCCTGGGAGGGGCTAACTCACCTGTTTCAGAAGTCCTTTCATTTCCCATGCTCTGAGCTGACCCGACACTCTACCCTGGCAGTTTATGCTGGCTTTATCTTCCTAGAATCCTTTTTCTTTACAATGGGTTGTGAGAGAGGAATGCCACAGAATACCATGGTAGCTACACACTTTCTATGGACTTTCCTATCAGTTACAAGGTAATACATAAGCAGGATAATTTTTCAAGCAGAAGGATGGTTTTTCACTCATGCTCTGTGAAAAGAAGTTGTGGATGGGGAGGAAAACTGGTAGGTCTCAGAGTATGTGGAATTCCCATTGGTCCAGCCAGTATGGCCATGCCAAGACAGTGACAGTTATGGTCCAAAATGTTGACAGGCACTAGATAATTACTGATGCCATGAAATATTTTTTTTGTTTCATGTCAAAACTTAACTGATAATGGGCAGGGGTTCTATATTGGTCCAATAATCATCACTTAAAAATCATATTGTCTATTGCAACTACTTCACCAATAGGAAATGAATGCTTTCAACTTCTGACTGCTGTGTTAGAATATAGAAAGAGAAATAACCTATTCTGGAGGTTCATGCACTACCAGTACTCCCACTTACATTCAGAATGCTCAGTGTTATTTTCTGGTGAGTGACAGTATTCAAGAAAAACAAATGGACTTATGAATATTGCTTTAACAGGGAACAGGAATAAAATAGGCCGTCCAATACTTAGATTTGTGAGGCTTATTACAAATCCATAGATGGAATAGACAATATAATTTGCTTTCAAGAAAAAAAGAGGCAATTGTTTGATTTTACATGAAGTACATGTACAGGTATTTTAATTACGATTAAACAAATATTTAAACTGCAAACCATGAATATTCCTTGAGTAAAACCAATTTTAATTCCAGCCTACTTTACCTAGAAATTCCCTATCTAGAGAGTTGACAAATTAATTTTTTTATGATGATCAATTACTTTCTGTTACGGTAATTCTATATGCTAAAGCTAAAATTAATACACTAAAAGTCCTTAAAATATTTAAGGATCCGTAAAGTATTTGAGATGTTTTAAATAAATAAAAAAAAATGATTCTTATGATCTCTAGACTTTTTTCAGATTTTTGAAACTGCAGTGTATTGGTACTCTAATTCCTAGTAGAAATGCCCTGCCCAAAATTAGAGCTCTTATGAAAAGGATGATTACACATGATTGACTTATCCTATGAACAATGTAGCTCAGCAATATCAAAAGATAACATTTCCAGCAATCATATTGCTGCCTCTCAATTTTAACTTTTCTAAATTTGGAATATAAACATAAGTAAGTATTAAATAACTTTTGATATAATTTTATGAGAGTTTCTCAGTTGTTTATCAATAAGATCAGCCTATTCTTTGGCGTCTCCTATTCCTCCAGCAGTTATTGCAAATGTGGCTTCATTTTCAGGCATTTCAGGACTGGAAAAAAAAATTAAAATTAATTCTTTTAATTTCCTTTTGGAATTGAGTAAATAAATTGAGAGATACTATGAATGATAGAACTGGCTGCAGAAATCCAGAAAAACACTAGATGGGGCAAAAAATTAGTCTTCTGTACCATTTTGTCTCTATATAGTGGTGGGATTTTTGCAGCCCAGGTTTTATAAACCTATACATTATAGTTGCTGTTACTTATTTTCAAAAATAATGTAATTTTCATTTAACTTTTCTCATTATAGAAACAATTGTTACACAGAAGTCATCTTGGATATCCTGTTACAGGTAGTCCTTGACTTACAACAGATCATTTAATAACTGCTTGAAGTTATGACAATTTTTTAAAGGATATTTATGATTTGTCCTCAAAGTTACAACCAATTACCATATGATTGCATTTCAGAGGGTTCTCTGCAGCTGATGGAGAAGCTGGCAAGAAAAGTTGCAAATTGTTACCACCTACTGGAAGATCTTCCCTCCCCTCCATATGTGAGACTAATTGGGGGGTGGGGGAGAGTCCTATGATGGGCTGGAGAAGTCTGTACATGGAGGTGAGGACAACCCTTTCAGTGGGCTGGAAACAGGAAGCTCATATCTTTCTGATCTGAACAACTTTCTTTCGCCACTAAATTCCATTCTGAACATTGAGGCTACCTGACCTCAAATGACAGCTTCTTTGATTTGTCCGCTTAACAATCTATTTATCCCAAAGATGATTTTCAAGAAACAACAGGACTTTATAGTTTTTCTTTGAAGATGTTTCACTTCTCATCCAAGAAGCTTCTTCAGCTTTTCAGAAAAAGCACCTTTGGGACAACCATGACCTGGATAACTGAAAATCTCCATAGACATAGATAAATCCATGACTTGACATTATCACTTCTTGCTTTATGATACACACTTCTTCATAACCCAATTCTATGGCATTAAATGTTTATATTTCTCTGACATCATCAACTCTTATTCTCTATTACACACTGGAAAGAAGCATTCTATTAATCTAGAAGTTAAGAGTTGATAGAATTGGGTTACAAAGAGGTGTGTCATAAAACAAGAAGTGATATTTATTTATTTATTTAATTATATTTCTATACCGCCCCTCTCCTTGCAGACTCGGGACGGTGTACAGCCATTTCATTTAAAACAGAATAGTAAATATACAATTAAACCTTTGGCATTGAGTCATGCTGGCCACATGACCACGGAGACGTCTTTGGACAGTGCTGGCTCTTCAGCTTTGAAACGGAGATGAGCACTGACCCCTAGAGTCGGAAACGACTAGCACATATGTGCGAGGGAAATCTTTACCTTTACCTTTTACAAGCCGAGAGCTGGTTTTCGAGGCTGCACCGCAAGATCACCCCTCCACTTGCCTTCCAGCTGGCTCACCGGAAGGTAGGGCTTAATTACACCACTCCACAGGCTGGATACTTTGCATTGGCGGGCCATATCCAGCCCACAGGCCGTAGTTTGAGGATGCCTGGTTTAAAAGTTTGTGACCAATTTGTAATGTTTCATATGTTTAATAAGAATGAAAAGGGAGGTGAAGAGAGCAGTCACATTAATAGCCCTTAATGCAATACTGTTTTGTTTGTTTTTTTGCTCTGAGGCCATCGACCTTTGTGTCTGTACATATAATTCTTGACCCAACCTAGTGACATGCCAGTTTAGTCTTTTTTTGCAGTGGGCTCCATGCCACAGGCAGTCCTTTTGTTCCCAGTCATTTCTTGCTGACTTGTCTCTTGAATAGGAGACTTCAGAAAATCGAACTGGGGACTCTTGGTAGGCAAAACAAATGTCCCATCACTGAATACCTCGCTCTGAGTTTTAGTACACAAGGACTTGTACGCTAAAGCAAGGTAATGCAAGGTACAAGGAGAACCAGATGGGGATTTTTTTTTATTGGTAGAATCACCTCTGAGCGAGCACTGAAAGAATTGGGCATCTTGTCTGCCATGGGGTGAAATGTAAAATTTGTTGCTACTGGCTCTGTGGGCATGGTTTGGTGGTGGGTAGGTCATGTGACTGGGTGGGTGTGGCTTTTTATTTTAAAAGCATTTTTTCCTCTCTAAGTATTCGCTGGATTAGGTAGAAAAAAATGCATTTAAAATGTAAGGAGAGCCTTGGAGGATCACAGCAGCTGTGCAATTGTCCGAGCCTTTTTTTTCTCATTTTAATTGCATTTGTTTCTACCTAAGTATTCACTATATTAGGTCAAAAAAAAATTCCTTTAAAATGAAGGGCGGGAAAGCCCCCATGATCACACGGGTGGCTCTGATGTGATCCCCGAAGGCTCTCCTTTCATTTTAAAAGGATTTGTTTCTACCAAATCCAGCAAATAATTAGGTAGAAACAAATAGCTTTAGTGGACAATCGCACAGAAGGGGCTGAAAGTCTGTTCTCCGAACCACCCACCGCCATCGCTACCAGATCGGCCAAACCGGGAGCATTTCAGCCCTGGTCTGGTATCAGACTTCTCTGTGTGTCTATAAAAAATGGATAGCTAGACCAAAGACAATATTACTTGTGGAAACCAAGTCTTGCACTAATCTGTAAATATATGTGTGTGTGTGTGTGTGTGTTGCTTTCCAGGAAGTTTCCCTCTACTCTGGGCCAACATTTCATTTTTGGCTATGCAATGGTCAGTAGATATTAGGGCAGTGATGGCTAACCTTTTTGCCAAAAGCGGGGGGAGTATGGGGGGATTGTGTGCACGTTTGCCCACACCCATAATTCAATGTGCCTTGCCTTCCCATGCATGTGCATGCAATCCCCTGCGCTCCCCTCACTTTTGGCATATGATGGCACGGTGGTCTCAGTAGGCCCATTTTTTTTACCCTCCCCAGGCTCCAGAAGCTTTATTGGAGCCTGGGGAGGTTGAAAATGGCCTTCCCCACCTCCCTGAGGCCCTCCACAGGCTGGAAACAGCCCATTTTCTGACTTCCGGTAGGCCCAAAAATCAGATGGCCTGTGTGTACATGCACACTGGAGCTGAGCTAGGACTATGCTCGAGTGCCCACAGATATGGCTCTACATGCCACCTGTGGCACGCGTGCCATAGGTTCGCCATCACGGTGTTAGGGGAAAGTAGACAAAATAGAATATAGTATCTTTACTTTGTAAGTTTGGTTCAGCTTCCATAGCCTTCCCCAGCCCTGGCCTCGTGCCTGATGTCTGCCATCTCCTCTGGTGGAGCCAGCCATGTTGATGTCATTCTACAGATGTAGAGGTGTAAAAACCTATCAAACTACAGTAGTTTCTTTTAAAGCTTTGTTAAGACTCGAAACCTTGGAATGTAAGTGTATGTTGTGTTAGAATCTCAAGCTCTCCCCCTTTGCTTTCTTTGTCGCCAAAGCAGAGTGGATATATCTGGGCTGTAAAGTCATCAAATGCATGGGAAATTAAAAAGAAAAACCACCCAAACCAGAGACATAGAAACTTGAAATGCCAAATGTTTCATAGGTATCCCTTTGGGCGTCTGCTTCCATTTGCAAGCAGGGAAAACTGGGAACATTTACCAAAAGGCTTCATGAACTCCATTGTTCACGAGAACTGGAAACTTCTTGCTCCAGAGCAAATAATAACTGTGGGGAAACTCTGGCACCTGTGTGGCTAAACCTCCTCCTATCCTGACAGGAATGGCGAAGCTGGGGTATGACCTGATGCTTTGTCGAGCTGATGATTTGGATCTCATCAAGGTAAGCCCCAGGAAAACATCTGCAAAAGTGGTCTCCTGTCCCTCCCATGGCTGTTTTATGCCATTTCCTTGCCTTTCATTCATCATTTAACAAAGATGACAGTTCCTTGTTGCCTACTGTGACTGGATATTCTTCTACTCTTCTCTTTCCTGAAGCTTAACTGAGTTGCAATAGATATGACATGCTGTTTCCTCTCCCCCCCCATAACCTTTAACTAATTAAAAGTCTAGGACAGTGATGGCTAGCCTTTTTGGCATTGCATGCCAAAAGTGGGGGGAGTTCAGCAGAGGGGGGGGGTTCGTCTGCGTGCCCCACCTCCCACACATGCACACACCCCAGAAGTTGGGAAACAGACCAATTTCAGCCTCCAATTTCAGGAGTCTTGCCCTCCCCAGACTCCTAGAGAGGCTCTGGAGCCTGTGGAGAGTGAAAAATAGGCCTTCCCAACCTCCTGGAGGCTCTCCGGAGACCAGAAACAGTATGTTTCCTGACTTCTGGTAGGCCCAGAAAGCCTGAAAGTCAGCTGGCTGCAGCTGCTCATGTGCCCACCAATATGGCTCCTTGTGGCACATATGCTATAGGTTCACCAACACGGTGAACCTATAGCATACGTGCCACAAGGAGCCATATTGAAGGTTATGTGGTGAGAAAATAAAATAAATGAAATGAAGTGTAATTTCATTTATGGAATTTCCTTTTTAGGCCTGGGATATGTTTCTTCTCTAAGGGATGCAGTGGCTCAGAGGGTAAGGCAGCTGAGCTTGTCGATCGGAAGGTCAGCAGTTCAGCGGATCAAATCCCTAGTGCCTTGTAATGGGGTGAGCTCCCGTTACTTGTCCCAGCTTCTGCCAACCTAGCAGTTTGGAAAGCACGTAAAAATGCAAGTAGAAAAAATGGGGTCCAGCTTTGATGGGAAGGTAACAGCGTTCATGCTTTAGTCATGCCGGCCACATGACCACGGAGACATCTTCAGACAGTGCTGGCTCTTCAGCTTTGAAACGGAGATGAGAACTGGCCCCTAGAGTCAGAAACAGCTAGCACATATATGCAAGGGAAACCTTTACCTTTATGTTTCTTCTATTGCCTTTTAACATGGTGCCTGATCAGACACTATCCTGAATATTGACAGCTAAGCATATCCAAGGGAGGCCTGTTTACATCAGCAGACTGGAAGGGAAGATGCTAAGAGTTTGTATGTTTTTTTGTGTATGTCCCCACAGGGAAAGGCCTGTGTTAAGAAGCAGCTCCACTTCCTGCAGCAACTGGTGGCTGTCATTCCAGCTCAAACTAACCTTATGCTATCAGACTCTATGTCGGACTCCGGTAGTTATTCCAGGTGAGGGGGAGGGGGAGGTACCCCTCCCCACAATTAGCATTGCCTACGTTTTGCAGCTGTTATTTGCTAAAATAGATAGATTTAGTTAATGTGTTGAATATTTCTGCCGTTGCTAAGTAGGGCTGAATTGTTACTGTTGGCAGAAGGTGTGGAATTCTGCCATTACAATGGCATGCTGATTCAGATTTTGGGATGAAATCAGCATGACATCCTAGATAATTTGTCCTGGGAAATGTCCAAAATTATGGGTTCATTATTTTTTTAGTGTGGATTTTGGAGTAAATATTTGTGATGGATTGCAAAGGGGGAGGTACATAGGAATTAGAGGATAATGATGGAAGCTTAAAACACATCATTTTAAATTACTGCCACCCAGTCACAGCTAAAATATATGAAACTGTGGGCCCCTTTTTCTGCAATCAGAGCACTTGTTCAGATGACTGTTTTTAAGTGCTCTGGGGTCATGTTTTATTACCATTGAACTTATTTGCCTTTTAATGGGGACAGATCATGTCTCTTTGATTTTATTTTAGACCCATTCTTCTCTTTGTACCAATTCCAATTTTACCTCCTAGGTTAAATTGCCCTGCAGCCTGCATTTTATAATTCCCCGGCATTCTCTTGTAGGACGGAGGAATCTTTCCAAGAAATAGCTCGGAAGAATGAAGAATTCATAAAGCATGTTTTCTCTAGCCCCGATCTGAAGGCAGTGCTGAATCCAGAGTGTCATCCCTGGAGCTCAGATATAAAGCCTCTCCTTTTGGGTGAAGAAAAGCAACAGAAAAGGTAAGCTTCCTGTGCCTGCTGTCAAGTTATGGAAATTAGAGAGTCAAGAAGTCCTTTACATCAGCTTAGTGTAGAATTATGGGGAGGTAGAAGTGTCAAATAGAGGAAAGGACTTGTGTAAAAATGAGGTCCACTTTTCCATTGATGTCCACTCCTTTTCCCCATGTCTATCATGCTGAAACCATGACTCCCTGCTACCCACTTTCTTGCCTGTGTATATAAAAGGCCCCCGCTGTCAATGACTTCTCAAGAGCGGACTCTCTTGGAGGCATCAGAGGAGCTGGAGAAGACAGCAGCAGCCTTGGAAAATCTAAGAGCACAGGTAAGCCATTTACAAACCTGCTAGATCAAGGCTAGAGGGCATATATTTTACAGTGGGGTGAATTGGAAGTGCCTTTCTAAATCACCTCCAGTCCATTTGCCCCATTACTCCAGTTACGAGCAGTGCCATGTTTCATTTTATCAGTTGTGTGTTACCATCATGGAATGCTTACAGAAAGGAATATCTTATTTTATGAGACTGATGATCAGTTCTACAACATAGTAATTACTTAAATTGTGTTAGATTGTCTATTAATTTTCATGTCAAAAAGGATCAAGAAAACAATGTTGAAGTATTGCTAGCCCTAAGTGGCCTTTCCTATGTTTGTTTGTTTGTTAGTTAGTTAGTTAGTTAGTTATATTTCTATACCGCCCCTCTCCATTGGACTCGGGGCAGTTTACAGCCAAGTTTAAAACAGTTTTGTGCAAAAATGTTAAAGTTTAAAAAACAATATACTATATGGCTATTTAAACAATTAAAATATAATTATAATTTAAAACCCCAAAATTGCAGACTAAGATAGAAAGACTAGCTAGGGCTAGCAACTGTATTGCCCTTAATTCTTCTTCCCTTCTCTCTTCTGCCTTGCCTGTCACCTTTATTGACTTCTCTGGTTCTATTATTAAAAATAATACCTCTACTTTTCCTTTTTTTTTTTTTGCTATACAGCTATTGTAGCCATTTGCATCTGGCTGCTATAATGGGTACCACATGTCTGTATTTTAATTGCAACAGAGGTATCCTGGCAGTAAAGAGCTATTTCATTTAATTTCTCATAGGGAGTCAGGGAGGTGATGCTTGGAATTTCAAGGCAAGAAGAACAGGAATCCAGAAAAGTAGTTTGGTGTAGCAATAGCATTTATATACCTCTTCATAGTGCTTTGCAGCCCTCTCTAAGTAATTTACAGAGACAGCATGTTGCCCCCAACAACCTGGGTCCTCATTTTACTGACCTCCAAAGGATGGAAGGCTCAGTCAACCTTGAGCCTGGTGAGATTCAAAATGCCAAATTGAAGGCAGCCGGCAATCAGCAGAACTGAAATTCTAACCACTGCACCACCTGTAGTGTAGTGTAGTAGTGAAGATTGTAGTCTAGAAATCAGGAGACTATGAGTTCTAGTCACATTTTAGGCCTAAAAGCCAGCTGGGTGATTTTGACCAGTCATTTTTTTCTTAGTTCATCCCACTTCATAGGGTTGTTGCTGTGAGGAAAATAGGAGGAGAAAAGAGTATTAGGTATGCTTGCCACATTGAGTTACTTATAAAAGTAATAAAGGCAGGAACTTCTGGTGGTGTGACGCAATGGCGCTGCAGCTCAGGGAGAAAGCTCCAATCCCTGAGTTGAATTTCGCCATTTTAAAGCCGTGTTTAGGCAAGCTGGTGCCTCGGAGGGGTCAGCTGTAGCAAGGGGAAGAGTCGGAGGTAGCGGGGGGGGGGTGAGTGCAGACCCCTGCTACGGAAGGAGGAACCCCACAGATTGAAGCGGTGAACAGACAGACCCCAGGAGGCCAAGTCCAAAGTCGTGGCATCCCCACAAAAGAAGGTTGGAAGCAAGGAGTTGAAAGCAACGGAACAACGGTTAGCAGTTGCGACAGAACAATAGACCAGAATCTGGACTGAAATTTATTCTCTAAGGTGAGAAGGAGGAAAGCAAGCAAGTGTGTCTTCGGAAGGAGGAGGGGGAAGGCGTGACGGCGGAGAAAGACGGAAGCAGCATAAGAGGCAGAGAAAGTGAGAAAGCGGAGAGCTGGTCGAAATTGAAACATTGTAACAAGCATTGAGAACAGAGAGTTGTTTATGTGAATTGAGGGGAGGAAAACGGCGACCAGACACCAGAATTGAAGGAAAGTAAAGGAAGAAGAGTGGAGAGTGGAAAGGTGGTGTATGATGGTACGATTTGAGTAGGAGGCGACATCTTGGTGAAGGACTGTTTGAAAGGACTGTGTGAAGTCGAGAACGGAAGTTGGAAAGTTGTGAAAAGAAAGAGGAAGTGTGAACTGAGAAGGAGAAGAGAAGAAAGAAGGAAGGCTTGTTTGACCTAGGGGAAAACAACAACAACAACTGGAGACTGACAGAGGGGGACTATTGTTTATTAACTACCTATACCTGCTATGGACATCATTGACATTAGGGTTTGGATTTGATTTTACAGATTATTTCCTCTTTGGACTATTTATAGCTCTATCAAATTTTTAAAAAAAGAATATAAATACTAGGTATTGATGATATAAGAAATTTAGAAAATTGGAAAAATAGGAATTTGAAATTAGATGGTAATATATTCCTTGTGGAATTGACTAACTCAAGGGTCGGCAAAGTATGGCTCACGAGCCACATTTGGCTCTTTGACCTCTTGAGTATGGCTCTTCCACACTCTTCCATAGAAACGCTGCACCGAAATCCTCAGAAGAATGTCCAGTGCTTTGGGGTGAAGCTTGTGCCGTCATGCGTCCTACCACTTCAAGCACTGCCCCAAAGGCTCCGTCATTCTTCCGAAGCATTTGGGGCAGCACTTGAAGCGGGAGAATCACCAGTGCTTTGGGGCGGAGCTTCTGCCGTCACCGTCTCCCGCCACGTCAACCGCTGCCCCAAAGGGCTGCTTAGAAGGGAGGCCCGAAGCAGCTTTCACTGCGGGCGGTGGTGTGTCCCCGAAGTCATGGAGACACTTTGAAAGCTTTAGGAAGGGTCTCCATGAGTTTGGGAACACCCTTCCTCCTCGCCGCCACTGCTGCTCTCTCAAGGGAGGGAGGGAGGAAAGAGAAAGAGATGGAGAGACAAACAAAGGAAGAGAAAGAATGGAGAGAGAAAGGAAAGGAGACAGGAAAAGAGAGAGAAAAAGGAGACAAAGTCAAGTAACCACCAAGCTATGCCCACATAGTCATGTGACCAGATCACACCCGTAAGCAACACCCACAGGACCGTGGCTCTCGAAAGAAATTTAAATGGTTGTATTGTTGATATTTGGCTCTCTTGACCAATGAGTTTGCCGACCACTGTGCTATACTGATGCAGAATAAAGAAATACACCGTGGTTTGGATGTACTCAATTTTCATATAATTTTATATAAAATAATAAGTTTTTTAATATAGTTTTCATGTATTCAAATTATGTTTCTACTTTTACCTGTTATCTTATATATGCTTGACAAATAAATAAATACAAAATGCTAACTTTGCATTTATAGTTTAGAGTTGCCAACTGCTGAAATTCTGGTGTGCAGTTGTGCAGAATAGTAGGATCTGCAGCAGTTAAGAGCTGATTTCTGCAACCCTGTAATTTTATTCCTGATTCCTTAGTGACCGTAGTTTATTTGCAAGTAGCACAAGTATCTGCCTTGCTTGCCCCACATTTTCATCTACAGTAGGAGGAAACACCCTTCTCTTCCTGACCCTTCCCCCACCCTGCCTCTTTCCATGTAGATGAGCTCAGTGTCTTCAGCACAGACCTTTCCAGAGACTCACTGTTCTGGTCTCTACAATCAATTGATACATGATAATTAGATTCCTGAAGAAAAGCCAAACAAAGAGACCCATTCACCCCCTGCTTCTCTCACACGAATCCCAGTGAGAGTGATCTGGGACATTCACCAGAAACCAGACAGCCAACATTCTCCAGCACTAAAAACACAATTTAGCTTGGGGTGTTCATTTAACAAACAGATCCTTGAACCTTGCTTCTGTTTTCAGCTTATTTACGCCATGTTTCTTTATACTCATTTGATTAAAACATGTTTCTTTCTAAGATCTATTTTTACATTTCAAGAATCTCTTTTTTTTTTGTGGTGGCAGATGGTTCACAACATCCGAGCACAACCTCTTTTTTTTTAAAAAAAGCAAAAAACTTCTCTTATACCACACTGAAAACCGCAGATTTAATATAAAAGAACTGGCAAGATTCAATCAAGGTTAAAAATATAATCCATGTGGACACGCACACAAATACTTGAAAAAGAAGTGTTTTTAGATTCAATAACCTGGTTTGCCTTTATCCCAGCTGTGGAAGGAACAGATCCCATGTACTATAAAGCAAATTTACACATGGAAAGTTCAATAAAGAGAAGGTGCATTACAGAAATAGCATCCATTTGATTGTTTCACATAGAGAAGCTCTTTGTTAGCCAGACACAATTCCTCATTTGCTCCCATAAAGGCTTCATATTGACTCCAGCTATTGGGAACAGGGGTGCCAATTTCTGAGGAGGGAAGTTGTAAGCCAACTCTCAACTGTCAAATTCCCGGTAGAAATACACTGAGAGGCTAAGACTTTGTGGTCCCTGAATTTTTGGTGTATGGCTTGTACTAAATTGATGAGGGCCAACATTCATGAGAATTTTGAAACATACAGTATAAGTGGCTTGTTCATATGTCAGTTTCTTCTTTACACTGGGTAGGGGGAGTTTTCTTGCAAACCCGTTTTTTCCTGACATTGGAGCAGAGTTAGAGAGAAGCAAGTAATTAGGAGCTTTCTTTGACTTGCCTGGAGCTCCTTGTGCAATACTGCTGCTGTATTTGCGGGGGAGGAGAACTCAGTTCACAGGTTACAGTCTTATAGCTTCATCTACTAGATCTGTGATGGCGAACTTATGGCACGGGTGCCACAGGTGGCACACAGAGCCATATTATTGGGCACGCGAGCATTGCCCTACTTCAGCTCTGATATGCATGTGGGCACTGGACAGCTGATTTTCAGGCCTTCTGGGCCTATCAGAAGTTGAGAAAGAGGCTGTTTCCAGCCTCTGGAGGGCCTGGGGGTGTGGGGAAGGCCCCTTTGCACTCTCCCCAGGCTCCAGAGCCTTTCTAGGGAGGGTGGGGCAAATTGAAGTATGGGTGTGGGGCCACACACTGTGCCACACACAGTGCCACACACTGTGGGCACGTGGAAGCGCAACCCCCCAGGGCACACCCCCCCCCCACTTTTGGCAAGCGATGGCAAAAAGGTTAGCCATCACTGTACTTGATAATATTTTATTGGGGGGGGAAGTGTCTTTACTGCTTGCCTTCTGGCAATCAAAATTACTTTCGCAAGTACTTATAGGGAATAAGAGCTCACTCCTGACCCATCCTCCCATTTGGAAGTCCATCATATCAGCATCCACTTTATTAAAAAAAGAATGAAGAACAAAACTTCTAGCCCATCGTGTAGTCCATTGAGATTTCATACAGAGATTTGAACTGAATTATCCCATTCTTCCAAACTTGATCATCAACTGAGAATGAATAATATGATGCTTCCAGTTCAGTGGTTTCATTTCCTTCTTGCACATGTGCAAAAAGACCATTTTATCCCTATTGTATGCAACATTATTTCTCACTTTAAAAATACAAAGCAAATCTCAAAATATTTAGAATATATTTTTCACAAAATTTAATAAATTGTCAAAGAAGCACCAAATCTGAAGTAGACAAAATATAGAATTATGCCTGTTCTACTCACAAAAATAGTCACCACAGCAGAAATTATTCAAGGAGAAATCCACATAAAGTAACAACTCAACGCTTTTTAGTCCATATATGTCTTTAGTTCAGACCTCATATCTGCTAGCATACTGAACAGAGAATATATTTTTTTTCTCAATTCCTGATTTTAGGTGTATGGAGTCATACCTATGCATAGGATTATCATGATGGACACTTTATTGTTATTTCTTTAATTTTATTCTAATTTTCATCTTTATTGCAACTGTTATCTAACCAGGATAGATAATGTACTGAAAAATCACATGAGGCATTATTAGATGAGCTGATCGCTTTGCACTATTGATTAATAATAGGACAATCAGAATGATATCAGATAATTTGTGATTTAGCATTGCTAATGTCATGCTTGCGAGTTATATATTAGTCAGTGAATCACAGGATTAAGTCTTGAAGAAAATAACTTAATATCCATCCCAATATATTATACATACATTCCTACATTTATACTTACCCTATCTATCACAAAGTTCACTTACAGCTTTTCTGACATAAAGAAAAAGACATTTGTATAATATAAAGCATCAACCCTGCTCAACACAGGTAGTCCTCAATTTACAATAGTTCATTTAGTGACCAAAGTTATAACACTGAAAAGCATGATTTGTGACCATTTTTCACATTTATGACTATTGCAACATCTACATGTGATCAAAATGTAGGCACTTGGCAACTGTACCAATAGAAATTGCTAAAGTATGAGTCTAAGGATACAGATAGTAGACATGAATAATAGAATGGATGAAAGTCCCAGCAGATGTTGGGAATGGATAAATCCTTGTTAATAACATTTATAGTTATGAAATGAACTAAGATTGCTTTGTGGTACATTATTTGTACTTATACACTGAAGTGCAAAGAAATCCAGGCTATTTCAGAAATCTAGGACCAGTTTTTCTGAGGGACTATCCATCTCCCATCTGCTTTAAGTTCCTTCAATTCATCATTGTCATCCATTAGGAGCCTATTAGTGCTTTCTCTGTCATAGCACCTGTCCCGTGGAATGGGATACCCCCCTATGGCTTCTACTCTAATGATGCTATGCAGCTATTTAAAGATATGGCTCTTCTCTCAGGCCTTGGGGTAGACTGTCCATAGAGACTTGTTTGTGTTCTTGTTTTTAAAATGGATTATTATTGTCCAGGTGCTTTACTGTCTTTTGCTTTTAAATTGCAAACTGCCCAGAGAAATATTTTTTATTTATTTATTTATTTATTTATTTATTTATTTATTT